>CM045733.1:6342500-6360000 GCA_024760905.1 Plotosus lineatus
ATCCACCTGGTCACCACTGCCTGGAATAGAAAATGAATAAATGAATAAATATTTGTGGCAGTGGTGGCCTTCTTCTTCTTCTTCTTCTTCTTCTTCTTCTTCTTCTTCTTCTTCTTCGTGGTAAACCGAGCAACTTCAATACTGAAGACTGATGTCAGTGTGTATAGAAACACGCTGATGACTTTGTAGCCTACTCTTTACGAAAGTCAGCAATGGTTCTTTTGGCGTCTTTTTGACGCCGGTGGCAGCGCGGGCGGGGCCTGAGACTCTTTGCGGGGCGAAGCTGGTGGACACGCTGCAGTGAGAGACATGGTCCGCCTTTGATAACCCAGTTAGCTGCACTGGGGGGACAGTGACAGCCCTGTGGGGACTCGAACCCCCAACCGTAGGATCAGCGATCCTGCACCCTATCCACTAGACCTACCACTAGCCTGGTGGTAAAGGCGCTGGATCACTGATCTCAAGGTTGGGTGTTCAAGCCCCACTCTCTCCGGTTTGTCACTGTCCCCTCAGTGCACTACCTGGGTTATCGAAGGCCGGCCGTGTCTCTCACTGTCTATGGTGGGAGGTTCACGTAAAAGAACCACTGTTGACTTTCGTCAAGAGAAGCTGCACAGCCATCAGCTTGTTTCTGCCCTGTAATGGCCTGGTGAGATATCCAGGGTGTACTCTACCCTCGCCTAGTTCCGGCTAAGATGGGCGCCTGCCTCCCCACGACCCTAATTAGGATTAAGCGGTTCAGAAAATGAATGAATGAATAAATAAATGTTTGAAGGTAAAGTGGCTGTGGTGGAGAAGATCAGCTCTGACATGAACAAGCCTGTGTTTAATTAATTCATTCATTTGGTTGCAATGGAGCTGGAGCCGGTCTCGGTCAGTTCTGGGCAAAGGCAGGGTACACCATGAACATCTATTGCCGAGCCAAGACACACACACAAACACAAAACTATTCACATCAAGGGGAACAATCTGGAACAGCCAATTAGACTAATGTGCATGTACTGTGGGAGGAAACCCAAGTACCTGGAGGAAACCCAAGCAAGCACAGGATGAACATGTAAACTTCAAACAGAAAGTCCCTCAGCGAGCCCACGACGTGAATCCAGAACTTTCTTGCTGTGAGGTGGACGTTGTAACCCCTGCACGGACGGGCCGCCCCCTACAAGCCCATGAGTTAATGTGAAATATATCCATATGACCCAAAGCCTGTCAGACTTTTACTTTGTGATGTGATGTGAATAGACAGCTTTAGTTTGGATGGCATGCTTATGCTCTAGGTGGGAGGTGACAATGTTTTGCCAGCATCATGACCTTCTCTCTCTCTCTCTCTCTCTCTCTCTCTCTCTCTCCATCCCAAATGCACACAGTGGCTTTTTTCCCCTCTGTGGCTTTGAGTCATGCCTCACTCCAGTGTGCGCCAATGAAGCAAAACCTTTCTAGGAACTCGCTGTAAGTCTCTCGCACTGGTAATGAATGCGCTGTGTGTTCGTGAGCGAGCCCAGAGAGCTCATTCCTCCACGGTCAGCCAGACCGACATGGACAAAACTCAGCCGAGCAGCCAGACAAAGCATCCATCACTCACGCGCAGATGATCCCGTGCAAATAAATAGTCTGTGTGCAAGCCTTTCGGGTCCACCTCACTTTCAGAGAAGAGAAGCGGCGTTAGATGAACACCTCCAGCCTCACCATCGCATTAACACCTTCACTGTGATGAATTAACTGCTCCATTGTTCTGACGGGTACAATCTGAGCTACCAGACTGTACCCACCTGTCCAAGTCTCGAGGGTACTGGTGTGCTTAGTCCAAAGCTTTAAAGGTACATCAGTGCTTTGGCTGGTGCCTGCATACACAGAATCTGTGCCCTTGATGACATCACCACGACAGTCTGATAGCTTTATTCCTCCGGGTTCTGGGTGTAGGAACCGGACTGAAGCTCTAGAAACACTCTGGGTGTTCATTCAGGACGGTGTTGTTTTCTGCGCGTCAGATTCGAGCGTGCGTAAAAACAGGTCGGACGCATTAGCGGACGCGTAAAAGCGCACGTCGCGTGACACGGTGCTTCACACGCACGGTTCTCGGGTGGCACTGTGAATCCCTGGCACGGATCGAGCGGGATCTCTGCTCAGATCAAAATTCAGTTCTGTTCTAAGAAACGGGGGAGGGATGACGTAATTTGAAATCGGGCCCAAAAATCCTCAGCGAATAACTTAAACGCACTCGAGGCAGCGGGCGAGTGCTGCCCCAGCTGTTTCCTGTTGAAAATGTCTCCGTAATGTAGATAAATGTGAGGGATTTTCTCCACTAAATCCGTCTCCTGTCCGCTAAATCTCACGTCTCCGAAGCGAGCCTGCACAATGGAACAAACTGGGAATATCGAGACGTGACACCGGCACCGTTTCCTCCTCCTCGCTTCTTTTCTCGCAGCTTTTAATTACAGTTTTGATTTTAATGACTTTGGAACAAGTGCTTACACAGACGCTGCGATGAGTACAGGACACTTGGGTGATGTCCTCAAGGTAACTTCTTACATTTATTTTCCACAAACTCAGAAGAAAAAAAACAGAATCCTTTACCACCTGATCCCTCCGTGGGTTTCAATTTGAAGAATAAACCTGTGATGTGTGTAATTATGTTTCTATAGGACACTCAAACCGTGAGAACATTTTATACTCGGTGGTGTGTGCAAGTCGTTATAATAATAATAACAACAACAATAATAATAATAATAATCGCCATAATAATAATAATAATAATAATAATAATAATAATAATAATAATAATAATAATCATAATAATCATAATAGTTGTTGTTGTTGTTGTTGTTGTTGTTATTGCTGTTGCATGCGCATATTAGACACTGCGTCCCGGCAAACTTTGTGTACGGTTTTTTTTTTTTTGTTGTTGTTTTTGGAGGGGGGGGGGCTAAGTGGTGCAAAACACACGCAAAAACGCGCACCAGTTTATTGGCTCGACGCACAAGTTCTGCTGGAGTCCACACTGCTGATTGTGCACGATGTTGAAGACGCGGTTTGAACCCGTGAACGCGCACAAACGTCGATGCGTAAATGCCCCTTGTGTTGGTTTTCAGGTTCCTGGTGAGGTTCGGGGATCTTATCCGGCCGCGGATCTCCATCTCGCGGTAGATAGAGCAGGCTCGAGACAGGATGATGATTTCGGTTGCTTGGGGTATTTGCGGGGATCGTGATTAATCCTCGGGGCTGAAAGTGCGCTCTTTTGGCGATGAATCCGATACACGCACGTGCCAGCATCTTTAAGGTGGGGTTAATGAATGAATGAATGGATGGATGAATGGATGGATGGATGGATGGTTTTTCATTGACACCCAACATTTCTAACTCCCCAGTTTAAGTTCTTAAGACGCGAGCTGTGATTATTTACCGGGATCAGGATGGAGTTCAGAGTCTGCTTGTGATAACTGAGTGTGGAGGGGCGCGCTGTCTCGGACTGGGTTTCACTTTAAGTCTCTCTCTCTCTCTCTCTCTCTCTCTCTCTCTCTCTCTCTCTCTCTCCTCCACTCTCCCCCCTCTCCCCCGTCTCTTTCTCCCCCCCTTTTCTCTCCCATCTCTCCCTCTCTCCCTCTCTCCCCCTCTCTATCTCTCCCCTCTGTCTCCACCCACCGTCATTCTCTCTCTCTCTCTCTCTCTCTCTCTCTCTCTCTCTCTCGCTCTCTCTCTCGCTCTCTCTCTCTCTCCCTCCATCCCCTGTGTCTCTCTCTTTCTCTCTCCACCCCATCTCTCTCTCTCTCTCTCTCTCTCTATCTATCTCTCCCTCTCCTCTGTCTTTCCCCCTCTCTCCCCTATCTCTCTCTGTCTCTCTCTCTCCACCCCTCTGTCTGTCTCTCTCGCTCTTGCTCTCTCTCTCCACCTTCTCTGTCTCTCTATCTCTCTATCTCTCTCTTTCGAATTCTTCCCCTCTCTCTCCACCCTCTCTGTCCCTCTTTATTTCTCTTTCCCTCTGTCTCTTGCCCTCTCTCCTACCTCTCTGTCTCTGTCTCTCTCTCTCTCTCTCTCTCTCTCTCTCTATCTCTCCCTCTCTCTCCACCCCTCTGTCTCTCTCTATCTCTCTCTCCACCCTGTCTCTCTCTCCCCCTCTGTCTCTCTCTATCTCTGTCTCCTCCCCTGTCTCTATCTCTCTCTTTCTCTCCCTTTCTATCTCTCCCCCTCTCTCTCTCTCCATCCCTCCTCTGTCTATCGCCGCCCCTCCGTCTCTCTCTCTCTCTCTCCCCTCTCTCTCTCTCTCTCTCTCTCTCCACCCCTCTCTATCCCCCCTCCCCCGCTCTCTCTCTCTCTCTCTCTCTCTCTCTCTCTCTCTCTCTCTCTCTGGGGTGCAGTGGACCATGCGCTGTCTGTATCGCGGCCGCGCGCTCGCCCGGCTGCTGCTGCTGTGCGCGCTCGCGCTGACGCCGGTGGCAGCGCGGGCGGGGCCTGAGACTCTTTGCGGGGCGGAGCTGGTGGACACGCTGCAGTTTGTGTGCGGGGACCGGGGCTTTTATTTCAGTAAGTGCAACTTTTTTATTTATTCATAAAGCCTTGCGATGCTGCTCCTTCTCCTGCTGCTATTCTTTCTTCACTGTGCTGCCAGAAGTGCTAATGTGTTCCTCATAAATAAATTAAAATCGAAGAAATGCAAGCTTTTCACTTTTCACTTCAATTCACTTCGAAAAAAAAGAAAAGAAAAAAAAAAAAAGCTTTGGGGTAACGTGCTTCCTCCAGGATTGGTACAATATTATCGTTTGTCTCTGATACCGATACCAGGCATCACAACACCCGATATCAACTGAAATGGTACCTGATAGACAGACAGATAAACAGACAGACAGACAAACAAACAGGCAGACAGACAGACAGATAGAGAGCTGACAGACAGATAGATAGTCAGATAGACAAGATAGATAGATAGACAGACAGATAGACAGACAGGCAGGCAGGCAGATAGATAGATAGATAGATAGACAGGCAGGCAGACAGACAGGTAGGCAGATAGATAGATAGATAGATAGATAGATAGATAGATAGATAGATAGATAGACAGGCAGGCAGACAGACAGGTAGGCAGATAGATAGATAGATAGATAGATAGATAGATAGATAGATAGATAGATAGACAGACAGACAGATAGACAGACAGATAGACAGACAGACAGACAGACAGATAGATAGATAGATAGATAGATAGATAGATAGATAGATAGATAGACAGACATATAGATAGATAGATAGATAGATAGATAGATAGATAGATAGATAGATAGATAGATAGATAGACAGGTAGACAGACAGATAGATAGATAGATAGATAGATAGATAGATAGATAGATAGATAGACAGACAGATAGACAGACAGATAGACAGACAGACAGACAGACAGACAGATAGATAGATAGATAGACAGACAGACAGACAGACAGACATATAGACAGATAGATAGATAGATAGATAGATAGATAGATAGATAGATAGATAGACAGACAGATAGATAGATAGATAGATAGATAGATAGATAGATAGATAGATAGATAGACAGACAGACAGGCAGACAGATAGAAAGATAGATAGAAAGATAGATAGATAGATAGATAGATAGATAGACAGACAGACAGGCAGACAGATAGATAGATAGATAGATAGATAGATAGATAGATAGATAGATAGATAGAGTGAGTAAACAGATACAGGGTCCGTGTGTGAGCCTGAATTCAGGTTGTGTGCAGGGATTCTGGTAGCTCTGGGCTTTCTCCAGTAGCTGAGCGTGAGTGGTCTGTGCTTGATGTTCCTCACTGAGGCCACACACAGGTTCAGATGTGAGAAGTTTGTCTGGGATGACCAGATTTACGGATATTGGAGGCAATTTTTCAGAAATTTGTTTGACGTTTTCGAGCACAAGCATGTTAAAAAAAACACAGACCAAAATTATGTTTTTATTTGTTTGTTTGTTTATTTTAAAATAATGATGAATGCAGGTGTGTTTCCAGTACAGGCAGGTGCAGAGTTAGCTGAATTCTGGTGTATCTTTGAAGTATTGGGAGAGTTTTGCTAATATTATACCATAACAGAATGAAAATCAAACTACAATAAGAATTATGTGGTTTATTTCTGTTATTTATTTATTTATTTATTTATTTGAATGCAGGCGGCACGTAGGTGTAGTGATTAGCACGTCCACGTCATAGCCATAAGGTCCTGGGTTCGATTCTCAGCTCGGGGCATGTCTGTGTGGAGTGAGTATGTTCTCCCCGTACTTGTGTGAGTTTCTTCCTGGTTCTCCGGTTTCCTCCCACGGTCCAAAAACATGCACAGTATATTCATTGGCTGTTCCAAATCACTCCTAGGTGTAAGTGGTTGTGTGAGTGTTGGCCCTGCAATGGCCTGGCAAGCTGTCCAGGGTGTACCCCACCCTCGCCCAGAGTCGGCCGACATAGGCGCCAGCCTCCCCATGACCCTAATTCTGACTAAGCAGCTTATGAATGACTTTTTGAAAGCAAGTGAGATGTAGGTGAGCTCCCAGGGCATGAAGGTGCAGAACAGAAGAGCTGCATGATGTCGTGTGCTTAAACCCTCTCCAGAGTTTTGGTAACACTGAAGGACAGAGACTGTTCAGGTGAGGGTTGTGCTTGAGATGAACTAGTATAGGCTGGACATGGAGAAAACCGGCTCTGAAAAGCTGTTTGCAAACTCACTCAAAATTTTAGTGTCGACCATATTGGAATATGGCCTGCGATGGCCTGGGCCCTGCGATGGCCTGGCGGGCTGTCCAGGGTGTACTCTGCCCTCGCTCTGAGTTGGCTGGGATGGGCACCAGCCTACCCGTGACCCTAATTAGGATGAAGCGGTTACAGAAAACGAACTGATGAAATGAACATATTGGAATAATAAAAAAACCCAAAACAATATTTTTCTGGTTTATTTTTTCCATTTAAAACGTGAGGATGATGATGATGACGATGATGATGATGATGATGATGATGATGATGACATTGCCAAACTGTAAGTCTCCATCATTTTGACTCAAACATTTGAAATCAATTTGTAATAATAATCCAGAGACAACAGACCAATCAGATTGCTCCATTCTCGTGTAGAATATACTAGTACTAAACCCGGCTGACCTCTGGAAGGCAAAAAAATAATTTACCCCAGAGTAATTCTGGCTGTGTGAGGCTGAGGCATTAGGGCACACTCGTTTCTTTTCCCAAACACCTTCATCATATTAGGCTCGGAGGCTGCGCCTATGTCAGCCGACCCCGGGTGAAAGCAGGGTACATAGACCACCGCAGGGCCAATACATACACAACCAAGGGCAAGTTGTAACAGCCACTTAGCCTGACTGCAAACCCCAGACAGAAACGTCCAAGTCTGGGAATCAAACCCAGAACCTTTCAATGCGAGGTGGCTATACGTACCACGAATGAATTGAAAGGTGCCTATCACAGCGTTTAGGCTGCACTGACACCAGTCAAATGAAGGGACTGGGGGGGGGGGGGGGGTCAAGTGCTCTCTGGTGCATTATGGGTAATGCTCTCAGATGCATTATGGGCCGTGTGGTACGTCTTGACTCGAGATCCACTGGATAAACAAACTAGAGCCAGAGCCCACTACATAAAGCCTTGGATTATTACCTGGGCCTTGTAATCGTTTAGTTATATACCGAGACTATAGAAGCATGTCTGTTTGGTAAATTCCATTAAGGGAGGCGTGGTGTTGCCATGGTTAGAACGTCCACCTCACAGAAAGAAGGTCCTGGGTTCAAGTCGCATGTAGGTGTGAATGATTTTTGTGTGTGTGTGTGTGTGGGTGCGCGCTGTCCCTGTAATGGTCTGCTGAGCTGTTCAGGGTGTATTCTGCCTTTGCCCATAGTTGGCTGAGATTGGTTGCAGCCTTCCCTATTGGGAACTATAGAAGCATGGAAGGACATATCAAAGACGGTTGATGCCTCGCTCAGTGTCGGGCAAGATAGGCTCCATCCCCTCTGTGAGGCACTGAGGACTATATACTAGGACTAAACAGTTTGGGAAGTGAGTGAGTGCGATGTTTTTGTCATCATTGGGTTTATTTGTAACATAATTATACCATTTTTAATTTTAATATGCACTCTGTCATGTACATAGTCAGATTAACGCACAACATACCGGCGACGGAGTGTTAATCTGTTTAAATAACAACTTTAGCCATTGTTCTGGTGAAAAAGTGCTGACCCGTCTGCACACGTATCGGACTAAACCGAACGCCACGATGCTGCGGAGAAACCCGAGCTCGAGCGGTCTGGATGATATATCAGGATCAGAGATGAATGCTGACAGAGAAATGAAGTGCGGCCTCGATACTTTCACAGTGTGACGCAGCTCGCTGCTCCAAGTGGACTTTGGCTGAAATTCAGTGACGGAGAGAAGAGAGAAGAAAGCGGCGTTAGCACTGAGAACATGAAGCACCTCAGTAATACGCCGTTCACTTTCCTTCAGATACTTAAAACCTGCATTAAAAGAACCTCCTCAAGCGAGGCACGGCCTGTTCGCTCACTCAGAAAGACGCTCCACAGCCTGCATGGCTTCTAAAAGTAAAGATGTGCTAAATAATTGATGCTGTGAAGAGATGAGAATGGAGAGAGCGCTGCAGCCTCACATTAAAAAAGGGAGAAATGTTTCTCACGGTCTGACACACGACAAGGAAAATCTCCTAATCTGAAGACAATGACAGTAAAATTTTAAGAGCTGAAAAGAAAAGATCAACAACCGCTTTTGATTTATTAGTCGATAACGTAATTAGTTAACCACGAACATTTATGATGGCGAATTCGAATCCTGGGCTTCTCTGTGGAGTTTACATGTTCTCCTCATGCTTGTGTGTGGGGCCGGTGGCGTAGTGGTTAGGGTGCTGTGCTCATGATCGGCAGGTTGTGAGTTCGAATCCCACTGAGACCCTCACTGTGCTAAGGCCCCTGGGCAAGGTCTCAACCACAAGTGTGCCTCTGTTCACCCAGCAGTATAAATGGGTACCAGTAAAAATATACTGGGAAGGTAACCTGCGATGGACTAGCGTCACATCCAGGGGGAGTTGAACTCCTGGTCGCTTCACGCTACGGAAACTGGGGATCAGCACCGGCCTGATGAGCCACAAGGCTAAGCCACTAGGCTCGGGTGTAAAAACCCAACAGACTTACCTTACCTCATGCTTGTGTGGGTTTCCTCCAGGAACTCTGGTTTCCCCACACAGTCCAAAGACATGCCCATTAGCTAATTGCTAATTGGCTGTTCCAAATTGCCCCTACATATAATTGACGGTTGCGTGTTTGTGATGGACGAGCGAGCTGTTCAACTCTTCAGCCTCCTATAGGAGGAACCGTGGATTGGGGGAAAATAGGATAAAGCATGGAAGGATGTAACAGGGATGGTTCATGCTTGTCTCCCAATGACACTAGAGCTATTTACCATTAAAAGAACCGAACATTCACGAGACGAAGACCCGGTTCTAAGATTTCAGCCTTCACTCTTCTGTGTGTCTGAGATCTTTGGAACACTGTTCATTCATTCATTCATTCATTTTCTGAACCGCTTCGTCCTAATTAGTGTCACATGGAGGATGGTGCCCATCGCAGCCAAGTCTGCGTGAGGGTAGAGAACATCCTGGACGGCTCGTCGGGCCATCGCAGGGCAGAAACATGCTGACGGCTATGCGGCTACTCTTGACGAAAGTCAGCAATGGTTCTTTTACATGAACCTCCCACCACAGACAGTGAGAGACATGGCTGGCCTTTGATAACCCAGTTAGTGCACTGGGGGAGGGAGGCAGTGGCAACCTGGTGATAGGGGGGCTTGAACCCCTGACTGTTCAAAGCATAAAAAGCTACTACAGTGGTACCTCACCTTACGAAAGACCCAACAAACAAAAAATCCAAGTTACGAAACGCATTTACCTAAAGTTTCCGTCTCTGGGTACGAAAACATTCTCGTTACGAAATGTGCCATCTCAAAAATTCAAACAATGCACGAATTGCTCTCCCATTGGCTATCTCCCAACACCCTGGCCTCCCATTGGTGTATCTCCATAATACCAATGATGTTTTTTGTGTCCCTTCGACCTATTGTTCGTCACGGAAAGGCAGCTCCCTCCCATTGATTATTATGGAGCTGCAGCTTCATAATACCCATGATGCTTTTTGTGTGCTTTTGACCCATTGCTCGTCACGGAGTTCTAATATGCGAAAAGGAAAAAGTTACTGTTGTTTTGTGAGTTTTTTGAGTGTGCTCATTGCAACTTTATTTTTGGCTCAGGCTTTAAACCTTGCATAAACATTTGTAAGATTATAAGCTCAGAAGACATGATCAACAGACGCGTGCACACACGCACACACACACACACACACACACACACACACACACACACACACACACACACACACACACACACACACACGTGCGCACCCACACGCACGCGGCGTGTGATTCTCGGTGAAAGTGATTCCGGGTGTGAGCGAAAAGAAGAAGCGGGCTCGTGGCATGCGGTTGAGTGATATCGCAAAGGAATATGGCCGAAACCCGTCTACCATCGGTACGATATTGAAGCAGAAGGAGGCCTTAAAAGGTATACTTTTATCATTTTTAAAGGATTCAGGGGGTAGTACTGGGGGCCTTGAAACTAATCAGGCCTTTTACATGTAAAATGCTACTCAACTTGTGAAAAAATCAGGTTACGAAACCACTTCTGGAATGGATTGATTTCATAAGGTGAGATGTCTGTAATTTCTGAACATGTCTACGGGTGTTTCTCACTTACTTGTGAACACTGCAAATGTAGGAGAACTGCTTTTCTCAAAAAAATTCCTGAATAAAAAACATTCTTTAATCATTCTCGAGTATTCTCTGAACATTCCCCATGGATTGTTGACCCCAAAATTTATTTTGAATATTTACAAACAAGTGTCTGACTGATACCATGAAATAAATTCTCCAGACCATCTCCAAACAGAATCTCTAAGGTTTCTACGCTGTCACCTGACATTCAGGTGAAAGTGGCAGTGGTTCAGTAGTTAAGACTCTGCATTACTGATCCATAAAAGGTCAGCAGGTTCAAGCCCCAGTACTACCAATCTTCCACTTTTGGGCACTTGAACAAGGCTGGTACAGGCAATCTGCTTAATTGTGTAGTTGTCTTATTGTGGATAAGGGCGTCTGCCCAATGCTGCACATGTAACTGTAAACGAACGTGTCCTGGTTTTAGAAACGCTAATGTATTGGGAATACTTATCAACAAGTTTGTGATGTTGGAGAACATTTTGGGGAGACTTCAGGACAGTCTATAAAGGCTTTCGGGAATTCCAGGAATTCCAGAATTGACCCACTTCTTGGCAACATAAATTGCCACACCAAGCTGGCAGATATGTTGAAAGAGTTCATTCACCAGATGTTTGGTAAGTTCACAACGAGAGCCGTTGGAGGACAGTTTGTGCAAATGTCTCCATAATATTGCTAAGTATTCGGTGCAGTAAAATTCATTCATTCATTTTCTGAACCGCTTAATCTTAATTAGGGTCGCAGGCTGGCTGGTGCCCATCTCAGCTGATTCTGGGAGAGGGCAAAGTCAACCCTGGGCAGCTCTCCAGGCCATCGCAGGGCAGAGACACGCTGACGGCTATGCAGCTCCTCTTTAGGAAAGTCAGCAGTGGTTCTTTTGCATGAACCTCCCTCTACAGACAGTGAGAGACACGGCTGGCCTTTGATAACCTAGTTAGAAAACACCGGTGACAACCATTGATAATGGGGCTTGAACCCCCAACATTGGGATCAGTAAACCAGCACCTTACCACCGGGCCACCTGCAGTACAGTTTTCACTGAGAATTCAGTTCTCCAGCGCTTGAAGAATATTTGCTTTTGGTGAGACATCATTTTAAGAAACCTTTATATTTCTCCTCAAGGAGATTTTGTTTCTGTTATAATTCAGCCATTTATTTTTGTAATGCAATGGTCAGTGAATCTCATCCACCCAGCACAAGATCAAGGTAAGAGCATGGTAAGGACTGTTGAGTGGAAGTGTGAAGAATTGAAATCAATCCCTATTTGTACAGATAATCACAGATGATTTTAACTCCTCGGGTTGAGAAGTAAAATAATTAAAATGGTAATGAATTCCCAGGGCGGTCGGTTACCGTCAATGAGAAATTTCTTCTCCGGATGAGCCGAAGTGCCATGAACGTCTCGGGCTACCACGCTGACATACATACAGACTCTGTGTTCTGACAAGTGGATATATACGCTGGCACCGAAAAGATTCATTTCACACACATTGTGTAAAAAGTAAGTCGAACCTGAATGAAGCTCAAACTCAGACGGAAAGTTACTTTTCCTGTCAACAGTCACGGGGCTGTTCAGTGGTCAGAAAAGAGGAGTTGGCCAGATCCTTTATGGCCTTTTGGTGACCGAGGGTTTGTTTTTTTCTCTGAATTCAATCCAAAGCAAACACATTTACGGTAATCTGAACTTTCTGTGAAACTGTTGCATCATTACCGCATGCTGAAAGTGAAATAGGACAGGTCTGGTACAGCACATAAACTCCGAGGTCTGAGTTATTAAGTGTAAATTATTAGGATGTTCATTTCTATTACACAGGAAAGATTATTTTTGTAATCAGCCAATCAGGATGTTAGATTATACACGTTCTTTCAGTAAACGCCTTTTTTTTCTTCCCCAAAGCAAACAATAGAGAATTTCTGGCAGTTGTGGGATTGGAACTCACAACCATCTGGTCTTCATCTGCAGAGCCGTAATTGCTGAGCCACACCACCACCAGCTTGAAGAGTAATCAGCTAACCTGGATAGTCAGGCCATGCCGCTGCTGACCACTCATCGTTCATTCGTTCGCCAAACTGCATTATCCTTTAACAGGTTCGCAGGGAGGATGATGCCTATCTCAGCAGACTCTTGGCAGTGACAACCCTGAATAGCTCACCCGTCTATTGCAGGGAAACATGCACAGAACCATTCACACTGACATTCACACCAAGGGGCAATTTGGAACAGCCAGTTCGCCTCATTTGCATGTCTTTGGACTGTTGGAGGAAACCGAAGTACCCGCCCTTTCCGAGCCCACGACTTGAAGCTAATACCTGTGAGGTGGATATTAACTGCTGTGCGCCCATTCCTCCCTGATAACTACTCATGCATTCATTCATTTTCTGGCACCCATCTCAGCTGACTCTGGGCGAGGGCTACACCCTGGACAGCTTGCCAGGCCATCACTGGGTCAACTCACCTTATGTAAATATATATATATACACATACAAATCAGGCTCAACAATCCAGAGCAATGGAGAGTGTGGAAAAGAGGTGAAGAAGCGCTTGCAGGCAGGTTGGAATGGATGGAGAAAAGTGTCTGGTGTGATGTGTGATAGGAAGGTATCGGCCAGAATGAAAGGAAAAGTGTACAAGACGGTGTTGAGGCCAGCGATGTTGTATGGTTTAGAAACAGTGGCCCTGGGAAAAAGACAGGAGGCAGAGCTGGAGGTAGCAGAGATGAAAATGTTGAGGTTCTCTTTGGGAGTAACGAGGATGGATAGGATCAGGAATGAGCACATCAGAGGGACAGCACATGTAAGATGTTTTGGAGACAAAGTCAGAGAGGCTAGATTGAGATGGTTTGGACATGTACAGAGGAGGGATAGTGAGTATATTGGTCGTAGGATGCTGAGGTTGGAACTACCAGGCAAAAGGCCCAGAGGAAGACCAAAGAGAAGATTTATGGATGCGGTGAAGGTGGACATGAAGGTCGTTGGAGTAAGAGTAGAAGATGCAGAGGATAGGGAGAGATGGAGGCAGATCATTTGCTGTGGCGACCCCTGAAGGGAACAGCCGAAAGGAAAAGAAGAAGAAGAAGACATACAAATCAGAGTTTGTCTCAAGGTGGTTTTCAGACTTGGGTGTTTCGCGGCCCTGTACGCTGACGACTTCACGACGTGGGAAAATTATAAAAGCTGTGTTCACAGGACCGATCTGTGTTCTTTCCCAAATGGTGGTCTGGGGTTCACTATAACCCAAACATGGTGCAGGAGATGGCCAATCAGTGCGCAAGTGTGTCCCGCATCCCCCATCACACCTAATTTAGTTGTACCCAATTCCCACTTGTCAAGCATTGCCTCCCTGTCACATGACCACCATCAACCAGGGATAGCGCATAAGCAAACATGCACCCCTTCTGTGACAAGTGTTGCCACCAACTGCATCTATATGAACTGCTCACGCATGTATATTTCGAGGTGACTGAATGCACTCAGAGGAAAAGAGCAGTCCACCCATTGTATGCATGCACTCACAGATGACTATGATTGGCCGGTGATTGCTTTGAGTGACAGGGAATTCTCCAATGAACCTTAAAAGTACCAAGAGTACACCGTGTACAAAGGCAAATTTAAAAGCCTGACAGGTTCTAGGTCCAGGTTATCTGAGTATATCGAATCATATTTAATGACAGCACGTCTAAGCACGGTGGGGTAGTGGTGAGCACGTCTGCCTCACACCAACAATGTCCTGGATTCGAGTCCCGAGCTCGGGCACTTTAGTGTGGAGATTTCTTGTTCCTCCAGTGCTTGCATGGGTTTCCTCTAGGTACTCCAGTTTCCTCCTGCAGTACAAAGACATGCATATTAGGTGTGAGTGTAAATAATGCAAATTGCTGTGTGTGTTGACCTGTGATGTACCAGTGAGCTATTCAGGGTGTACCTTGCCTTTGCTCAGAGTTGGCTGAAATAGGCTCCAGTCTCTCTCCCAGCCAAAGAAGAGTCAGTCAGTGAGTGAGAATTGAGTGAGTGAAAGCATACAAACAAGGTTACATTAGCATCAGCGGGAGTGTGAGTGCTCCAAGCTAATGCTAACATTCCAAGGTCCAGGGCGTTCGGTCCATTGCCAAGACAATAATAAAAATGAAATACGGCCCATTTTACTTGTAAGCCAGAAAGGTTTCCTGCAAAGTGAGAAAGATTTATAATACACGAGTTTCCTTTTACTGAATGTATTCTACAAGGCTAATAATGCATTCACATTTTTACTTCTGATTCTGATTCTGGAAAAATGCGAATGTGGATTTTTCCACAGAAACGGATGTACATGCCAGGAAATTTCCACGTTTCTTGTGAAGTAGATTATAAAATCTTTATCTGGGAAGTAATGAAAGGGAAAAAAGAAAACAGAAATCCGTGTCCATAATCATCGGTGAGCCGAGCTAGCTGTTGAGATGAGAATGAGAGAACTCATAAAAAGTAAGCAGTGACGTGCGGCGCTCCTTTTTTTGTAAGTCTTGCGTGCTAATCGTTGGAAGCAACTGTAGCAGCAGCAAATCAACAAAACACACAGAGAGAGAGAGAGAGAGAGAGAGAGAGAGAGAGAGAGAGAGAGAGAGAGAGAGCTTCGGCTCCGATCCCAGAGTAGCAGCGGATTACGAGGGATTATGGGATGATTAGGATGTTCTCCCTCACTGGACTCGGGCAGAAATGTGCACATAAAGGCCTCCTGGGTGCTTTTCAGTTCCATGATGAAAGGTGTTGATCTTCCATTGACGAAGAAAATGAAGAGTGAACACACGGGTCATCAGACACGACATAAAGCCCAGATTTTAGCCAAGTTGTAATAATTGATAGTTGACGCTATCCATATATCCATTTATTATCTGTACCGCTTATCCATCAGGGTCACGGATGAAGCTTGAGCCTGTGTTAGTTGACTTTGGTCGAGAGTTTGAATGCAACAGATCGTCAATCTATTACAAGGCTAACACAGACACAAACAACTATTCGCGCTCACATTCACACTGACGAGTGATCTAGAGAAATCTGCTCCACTTCACAGCATGAAAGCCCTGGGTTCGAGTCGCGGGCAAGGTGAAGGAGATTCTGATTGAGGTTTGCATGTTCTCCCTGTGATGGCTAAGGTTTCCTCAGGGCACTCAAGTTTTCTTCTGGACCAGTTGAAAGACAAGCACATTAGGCTAATTGGCCCTAGATGGAAGTGTGTGTGTGTTTGTGTGTGTGTGTGTGTGTGTGTGTGTGTGTGTGTGTGTGTGTGTGTGTGTGAGCGCGCGTGTGTGTGTGTGTGTGTGCTCTGCAATGGATATGTGAGCTGTTTAGGATGTACCCCACCTTCACCCAAAGTCAGCTGAGACTCTGAGGCTCCAGCCTCCCCACAACCTTCTTGGGTAAAATGGTTCAGCAAGTGAATGAATGCTTGTCTTTGGAAGCGAAAAAATCTCGAGGAAGCTCACCGTCCACAGAAGGAACATACAAACTCTGCACAGGAAGGTCCCAGTTGGCCATTGCTTAAGTATATTATGGCATGTCCTCAGAGGTACGTCTTACTCTATGGGATATTTCCCATATTTAGCAATCTGGCTAAGCTAGTACCAAGTTTGTTTGGATTCATGTGTGTGTGTGTGTGTGTGTGTGTGTGTGTGTGTGTGTGTGTGTGTGCGCGTGTGTGGGAGGAGGGGGTGTTGCCTAAATTTATCATACATTTAAAGTGAATTTACTGCTGAACTGTTGCTGTTGCTGGATGTGTAATTCAGAAGTTCAGTGCTCCAGCCATCTGATCTGTTTCAGGAATTTTATAAACCTTCAGAATCAACTCCCTGCGAATACGCCATGTCGTGGTAATTTGACAGAAAGGACGATCTTCGGTTGATGTTCTCCACTGTGTTGAGGCTACTTCAGGAGAGCCATTCTAAGATTTGAACTGTATAATGAGTGCTCAGCTGACAGAAAGAGTAAAGACTCCAGTCTGACTGTAGGTGTTTGTCATGCCAATGATGAGGTTGTTTCCAGGGCTCGAGCCGCATTTGTGGTCCCCGGTGCTCCGTAAACACTCTGACACTACTTATTTAATGTGCTCGTGACTGCTCCCTGAGTCAAGAACTTTTTTTTAATAACCACAGTGTGGCAGTAAAAGTCAGTTTCCAAAAGTACCACTTTGGAAGACGTTGGTCTTTGCCGAGCTCCCTGGAGCAGTGGGAGTCAGGTTGAGCGATCAGGCTACTTACTGCATGTTGGCTGTTTTAGGAGTGTAAAAGGGCTTGATCAAGGAAGTGATTATTATGAAATGCTTTTGCGACGGGGCAGATGTTGTGCGCGCACACACACACACACACACACACACACACACAGACACACACAAAAAACATCTGCCAGGTTCAGCCATCAAGCCAAATCCCGTTGTAGTTCGGCTGCATGTGAGCACCACAGATCTGGAAGACTGAAAGCCTGCACATATCTTCTCAAACTGCTCAGTGTTCTTGGTGTGGAACATAAACCACGTCAGTAACAGATGCCCTTGATTGACTGCTACACTGGTTGCAATGAATCAGCAAATCCAACAGCTTACTACACATCTGGAACTCCAGTGTGGATCCCAGTGGTGGAATTCCATCTCTCTTATATAGAAGGGCTTCGTCTACAGCAGTGTAACATTTTGGTGTTTTCCAGCTGCGGTGATCCCACCACCCCTGATTTAA
>CM045733.1:6365000-6372500 GCA_024760905.1 Plotosus lineatus
TTCCTCTCACATTCCAAAAATATTAATTCATTCATTTTCTGAACCACTTAATCCTAATTAGGGTCAAGGGGAGGCTGGTGCTCTTCTCAGCCGACTCGGTGTGAGGGTAGAGTACACCCTGAACAGCTCGCCAGGCCATCGCAGGGCAGAAACACGCTGACGGCTATGCAGCTCCTCTTTACAAAAGTCAGCAATGGTTCTGTTACATGAGCCTCCCACCACAGACAGTGAGAGACACAGCCGGCCTTTGATAACCCAGCTGGCTACACTGGGGGCAAAAGTATTCCCTAATGGAATTAATTAATTCCCGTTATATATGAGCGTGAATAGTTGTGTGTTTTGGCCCTTGATTGATCTGATCAGCTGGATAAGGTATCCCACTTTCTCTTAGAGTGAGCTGACATAGGCTCCACCCTCCCCCACGACCCTAGAGCATGGTTCAGCAAATGGATGAATGGATAAATGGACGTGTGATAGAAAACCTGAAACGTCCCCGTCATTCATTCACTGATTCCACTTATCTGTGTAGTTCATGATGTTGTGCGCCCATGGGGTCGGAGGGCTGCCCAGTCACACGTGTTTCCTAATAAGAGCCCAAACGCACCAGTGTCAGTGTGGAGCAAATCCAGGGCAGAAGTTAATACATTCTGTCAGCACTGGCAAACCAGAGAGCCAAGAGCTATTAACTCTGAAACGGGAAGGCATTTCCTTCTTGTAAATGCCATATTAAATTATTATTATTTTATTTGGTAACAGCCTATCAGAGCTGTATTACTCTACATGAACAGCGAATTATTAGTGGAGCCCAGGGGATGTTATAAAAGCCACCAGATGGGGAAGATTACGATCAGTATATGTACTACAGTATGTATATATATATATATATATATATATATATATATATATATTCTTTCTTCTCTTCCTTTCAGCTTTTCCCTTCAGGGGTCGCCACAGCGAATCATCTGCCTCCATCTCACCCTATCCTCTGCATCTTCTTCTCTTACACCAACTGCCTTCATGTCCTCTTTCACCACATCCATAAATCTTCTCTTTGGTCTTCCTCTAGGCCTTCTGCCTGGTAGTTCCAACCTCAGCATCCTACTACCAATATACTCACTATCCCTCCTCTGTACATGTCCAAACCATCTCAATCTAGCCTCTCTGACTTTGTCTCCAAAACGTCTTACATGTGCTGTCCCTCTGATGTGCTCATTCCTGATCCTATCCATCCTCATTACTCCCAAAGAGAACATCAACATTTTCATCTCTGCTACCTCCAGCTCTGCCTCCTGTCTTTTCCTCAGCACCACCGTTTCTAACCCATACAACATCGCTGGCCTTAACACCGTCTTGGCATTCATACACATGTATTCTGTCTTACTGAGGCTAACCTTCATTCCCCTCCTTTCCAGGGCATACCTCCACCTCTCTAGGTTTTCCTGCACTTGTTCTCTGCTTTCACTGCAGATCACAATGTCATCTGCAAACATCATAGTCCATGGGGAATCTTGTCTAACCTCGTCTGTCAGTCTGTCCATCACCATAGCAAACAAGAATATATATATATATATATATATATATATATATATATATATATATATATATATATATATATATATATATATATATATATATATATATATATATATATATATATATATATATATATATATATATCGTCAGCCTGCAATACGTGAGGAAACAGAATCTGTTCAACAAACTGACCATCTTTTAAGTGACATAGTGTTTGATACGGGATTAATCTACACTCACTGGGTTTTGTTTTATTCTTTGTTCTATCTCCACCACAGACAAGCCAACAGGCTATGGCCCCAACTCCCGGCGCTTGCACAACCGTGGCATTGTAGACGAATGCTGCTTCCAGAGTTGTGAGCTGAAACGACTCGAGATGTACTGCGCACCAGTCAAATCTGGTAAAGCGCCAAGATCTGTACGAGAGCAACGGCACACAGACACGCCCAAAACACCAAAGGTGAGCTCTAGTTTTACGGCATCTAGTACCTGAGACATTAAGAGTAAAGTTTTATTTTAAAAAAATCACCAATTTCTGTTTCTTTTATAATTGTTGTAACATGTGCTTTTCATTTATACTTAAAAACAGATAGCTTCTGTCTATTAGTCATGCATTGACCGGAAAAGTGTAAATAAATAATTCATATATTATATACATTTATATGGCAGATGATTCGCTGTGGCGACCCCTGAAGGGAAAAGCCGAAAGGAAAAGAAGAAGAATTATATACATTTATATATAGTTTTTTATATTTAGTATATAGCCCTGCGATGGCCTGGCGAACTGTCCAGGGTGTACCCTGCCCTCTACTCATAGTCGGCTGAGATGGGCACCAGCCTCCCTGTGACGCTAATTAGGATTAGTGTATTTTCCGGAGTATATGTTGGTCTAGAGTCTGTCTGTCTTCCTTTCGGCTTTTTCCCTTTTACTCGGGAGTCGCTACAGCGAATCATTTGATTCGCACATTTGATTTGGCAGAGGTTTTTAGGATGCCCTTCCTGTCACAACCCTTTTTAGCAAGGGACAGAAACACGCTGACGACTTTGCAGCTACTCTTTACGAAAGTCAGCGATGGTTCTTTTACATGCCTCTCACCATAGACAGTGACAGACATGGCCCGCCTTTGATAAACCAGTTAGCTGCACTATATGTTGGTCTAGAGTACGAGTCAAATTTGCCAAAAAAAAAAAAAATAATAATAATAAAGAAGAAAAAACATATATCAGTCGCACTGGACTATAATTCGCAAACTCATGGAAACTGTGTACTTTGGCTTGGAAATCTGCTGGCAGTTTTGGTGACATTGTGATCCTCGTTCTGACAGAGAGGCGGTTGTTTTGCATGAAGGGGTGCCACCAAAAAAGTCCTCACACCAAGTCATTTATATTCATCTTCCTGACAACTACCTGGACGTAGAGACGCAACATGCACGGTTGACAAGCTCCTCCCTACAGCACGTTGCTCGAGCACCTATGTGTGAATTTGGCCCTCTCGCTGTGGCCATCTCTCTTTTTTTTGGCTCGCGATTAGCTTTTTTGTTTTCTTGATTGCAGTAACAATAATCTAAGCTTTTCTGCCCTCTTGTTGCCCTCTTGCCATTGTGAATGTAAAAATAACAAACATGTGAAATTATGTTTGTTATTAATTATAACAAACAGAATTATATGTAAGAATTTCACACATAAGTCGCTCTGGAGTATAAGTCGAACTCTCAGCCAAACTCTGAAAAAAAGTGCGACTTGTAGTCCGGGAAATATGGCAAGTGGTTCAGAAAATGAATGAATGTATTTAGTATATACTATACGGGAACTGCGCCATCTGATTGGTCCACAATCTCAGGATTAAAAAACATTATGCTGAAATAAAATGTCAGACAGTAAGGTTTGTGCCAGTCACGTGGAGCAGGCGGCATCATCACCATGCTATAAACTTAAGAAATAATCCATGTCTTTCTTACATTTCTTTGTAGTATATAGTAAGTGTAATAATGCACCATTATAGTGTGTTAGCTATATTTCTGATTGAGGAGCTACACAGACGCTGGTAGTCTCAGCATTACTAGCTTGGCTTGAACTACAGAGGCCACCTGATGTGCCTCTGTCATGGATAAAATTTGTAAATATAAACTGTGGAAATCTTGTTTTTTGCCATGTTTGCATTCATCTTCTGAACCGTTTAATCCTAATTAGGGTCTTAGGGCCACTGGTGCCCATCTCAGATGACTCTGGGCGAGGGCGGGGTACACCCTGGATAGCTCGCCAGGCCATCGCAGGGCAGAAACATGCTGACGGCTAAGCAGCTCCTCTTCACCTAGGACAGCAATGGTTCTTTTACATGAACCTCACACCACAGACAGTGAGAGACACGGCAGGCCTTTGATAACTCAGTTAGCTGCACTTGGGGGTGGGTGGGGGCAGTGACAATCCGGTGATAGTGGGGCTTGAACCCCCAACCTTGGGATCGGTAATCCAGTACCGCACCATTGGGACACTGCCAACCATGTTCCCTTGTAGTATATACTAAAATAATTATGCACCCCAGCATGCGTATTTGAGAGTGGTCTAACAAGCTTGGAGGGAAAGCGCTATCCACCCCCTTGTGCAAATGACCTCGGTGCTTGTGATTGGCTGGTGATCACTGTGAGTGACAAGGAAGTGAGATCTCAGACAATTAGCTCCAATGGACTCCTGATCACAGATGACCGTGGCATTAAACCGGATTCGAGTTTGCGATCTCCAGGTTAACAGTCACGCATGTTGATGATGTGCCACTTGGAAGCCACTTTATTAGACGGTCACTGTCAAATTGGGGGCAAGTCGGAAGCCAGACGGACAAAACGCGAGCATACAAGAACAAATCAGTAATAAGAAAACCAAAGGAATTACCAAATAACCAAGATGGACGCCAGTGCACATATGTAAACCCTGTTGGAATGGCAAGTTGCGCCACCTGATTTCCCGTCGTTGCAGGCACAAATGGCCATATAAAAGCAGCCTGATAAAGTTCCCGTTCAACCAGATATAAATATTTTTAAATATTTCTTTGTTTTTCCACAGAGAACTTTATCTGGTCATAGCCATACATCTTGTAAGGTATGTTTGTTTGGTTTTCTCTCTTTTCTTACTGATTACTGTCAAAGACAATTGCCTGGATACAGAGTTTCTCTATACTGTATATTCATCTCTGCTTCAAAATTGAGCAAAATTTTATGATAAATCACACAGGAGTATGTTTACGTGAAAGTAAATCAGTTAATTAATTTAGGAATAAGATCTAAAAATTTACAAATTACTCTGTAGTTAGAAACCAGATATCACAACATCTAGCTATAAATGCAATGGTATTTTTTTTAGTGAAGTGATTTCTAACAAACAGCCTGGCCAAAAAACAAACAAACAAACAAACAAACAAACAAAAAACCTCACACTGTGATATTCTCATGAAGTGAATTTATCTTTGAGCACAGCATGTAATCTCCATGGCGATGTTGCTCCGGTTGGTCCGGTTGAGGCTCAGCAACATTAATGTGGTAATAAAATGAAGCAGCTGATGATCTAAATGTTCTGAATGAGCAGGTTATCACATCAATGCTCTTTTTCTCCCCTGATGGCTCGGACATAACATGGGGACTTGATTAATGAGAGTGTGGTTCAGGGAGCATGAAGAGCCATTTTCACATATGCATTGGCTCCCCAAGAGTTCCGACCTTTACCCTGTCGAAAGCTTTCAGGATGTGCTGGAGAAGACTTTATGGAGGGGTTCAGTTTTTCCCTCATCGATTCAAGATGCTGCTGAGAAATGAACCCGACACTGGATGGAAATAAATGTTCTGGTGTATAAATGTGTTAGAATAACAGCATTGTGATTACGTGCTGTAGGCAAAGCTATAGGCTAATGGCAAAACAACAACATATTCATATGTGCGTGGGTTTTTTGTTTTTTGTTTTTTGTTTTTTTTTGGCCAGGCAGTGAATTTTCTTACTGCACCTTCAACTTGTATATGTATCTTTAGCTCTAAAATTGGCTACAGGTATCCAGGGACCGTGTCAGCAAATTAGCATGTGAATGTAGCGTTTGTTAGATAAGCTAGTTCTCTTTGTCCAGCCGTCACAGTGATAACTTTTGGAAACACTTAACCTTCTTGAGCTCCTAATACTTTGCCATATTTGCTAAAAAAAACAACATTTCTTGGGTTCTCTTACAGCATTCAGGAATAATTCTAAATTGATATTCCTACAGTTTCCTGTAGTTTAGAAAATATTAAAATGTTCTCATAGATTTTTATTACGTCATCATCATGAGTATAAAAAGATACAACAAACCTGTTGTTTGTTCGAAATGAGAACAGGCCATCTCCAGCAAAACAGAAGACAAAACAATTGCTGAGCTAGTGATACAAATTTAATTTAATGCTAATTAATTAGCAGTGCCGATAATGGAATTACGACCAATAGTACTGAGACACTGGTACCGTTTCTTCTGCTTTGTGAAGCGTTTTATTTTTCCTAGTCCACATTTTGATTCCAACCTACAGCTCCAGAACAAGTATGATTTGCAGCGTTAGCATGTTGGCTGTGTGCTCGGAGCATTTCATGTAGCCAAATAAAAAAGGTGCTGCATTTCAGCTATTCTTCCTGTGTCCATCCAACGCTTCTGGCCTTTTCATTTTCAATTCATTGTGACGGATGCAGTTTATACACAGAAACCTCCGGACAGATTTTTTTCTTTCCCCTTTCATGGGATTAATGCCTCAGTGTGTCAGTTGTATGTTGGTGCATATAATGGGAACACTGCCACATCACAGCTTCGGGGTTTGATACCCATGTGGCTTTGCCTCCAGGATTTTAGGTCTCCTTCCCCTCTTCTGAGTGCAAACTCACCCTAGGTTTTAATGCCTCTGTGTACTGTGCCATGTTATTGACTGATGTTCCAACCAGGATGTATTCAAGTATCTGGGTTATGGATCAGAAGGTCAGGGGGTTCAAACTCCAGTACCACCCATCTGTCACTGTTGGGTAAGGTCCTTAACCTTCAGTTGAATAAACGAGATCAAATCGATTTAGATGAGGTGCACCTGCCAAAAAATATAAATATAAATTTATTACTTTCTTGATCCCAAGATAGTGATACCTCACCTTACGAAAGACCCAACTAACGAAAAATCCAAGTTACGAAACACATTTACCGAAAATTTCCGTCTCTGGATACGAAAAAAATCCACATTACGAAACGCGACATCTCAAAAATTCAAAAATTCAAACAATGCGCGCTCGGCTTCGCAGCCGCCCGAATCCCCGGAAACGTAAATACACTTGTAGCATCCTGTATTTTATTTTGAAATTAGCGCGACAGAGTTGCTCTCCCATTGGCTAGGAGGGAGCTGCATCTCCATGATACCCATGATGCTTTTTGTGTGCCTTCGACCCATTGTTTGTCACGGAGTTCTAACAACGTAAAGGACAGAGTTACTGTTGTTTCGTGAGTTTTTCGAGTGTGCTCATTGCAACTTTATTTTTCGTCATTCATCATGGGCCCCAAGAAAGGTATTCCCGGTGCGAGTGAAAACAAGAAGTGGGCTCGTGGCATGCGGTTGAGTGATATCGCAAAGGAATATGTCCGAAACCCGTCTACCGTCGGTACGATATTGAAGCAGAAGGAGGCCTTAAAAGATATACTTTTATAATTTTTAAAGGGTTTAGGGGGTTGTATTGGGGACCTTGGAACGAATCAGGCCTTTTACATGTGAAATGCGACTCAACCTACGAAAAAATCAGGTTACGAAACCACTTCTGGAACGGATTAATTTTGTAAGGTGAGGTACCACTGTACTCACTACTAGTAGTTCACATCGCAGGCCAAATCAGAATATTTTACAAATACGATCCTTTTGACTTCCTGTTCACATAACATGCTGCAAGTGATCACTTCTGATCTGTATCTTCATGCTGACATTTGCTTTTTGACAC
>CM045733.1:6377500-6475000 GCA_024760905.1 Plotosus lineatus
TCCAAACTCTCCTTCCAAACAGTAAGTCCCTCCCTCCCTCCTCCTCCCACTCCATTCCATCAAGCCGTCAACTACCATCACAAAGGTAAATAAAACCACTTTATTATACAGTACAGTTTATTTCTTTAATTACAATACAATAGCACATTTATTATACATAAAATAAGGTATATTTTTGTGTAGTTTTAAGGCTTATTTAGTAGAAAATTATGTTTTATGGGGACCTGGGAACGGATTATTCTCATTTTAATGGTTTCTTATGGGAAATAAATGTTCGGAAGACGAACTTTTCGCCTCACACACACTTTCTAGGAACCAATTATGTTCGTGAGCTGCGGTATCACTGTATATCACAATCACATATTATCACTAATTATGTTTTTTACGACTGACACAACGCAGAGGAGCCGCGTACTACAAGTTGTGGAGAACCACAGAAACAAATTTGAGTTTTAAGAAAGCCACATTGAACAAGTGACGATACATGTATTGATGAAATCCTGTCTGACAGTTTGTTCTGCAAAATCTGCGTCAGTGCATTGCTATCATACTACTACGTTGGTTTTTTGCAGTATCCTGATTGTTTGTGCATTAAAATTAGTTAAAATGTACACAGGTGTGTCATATGTTTTGTTGTGTTTATTACCATATGCAAGAAAATGTGATTGGCTTGCATTTGGTACCACTTTTAATGCTATAGCATCAACCTCTGTTAAACTACAATGAAAACAGAGACATAATATCCACAATTTTGCAGCGTTTTTGAAAAACATCAACAATAAAACTACATGGCTCTTGGGGCAGGCATCGCCAAGGATCAAGATCAAAGTAACTGGTATATTTAGTTAATGTAAACCTTGGAGAATGGGAAAAATATCAGTTTGCATATGTTTGATGAAAAAAGTCAAATTTGAAGAGGTCTACATCGGGGCTTGAACCCCCAACCGTAGGGTCAGAAATCCAGCATCTTACCACCGCGCCACCACTCCCCTTCATTTTTTTTTTTTCCACTCATTTGCTCACCCACATAATCCTATTAGGCTTGTAGGGAGGCTGAAGCCTGTCTCAGCCGACATTGTGTGAAGCTGGCCAGACCATCACAGGGTAACACCCACACCCAGGGGCAATTTGGAATCATCAGCGAGCCTAATGTGCATGTTATTGGACCGTGGGAATAAAACCAGAGTACCTGGAGGAAACCCACATCCAAGGACAGGAATCACATGCAAACTCCACCCAGAAACACCCCCGCTCGACCTCGGAATCCAATCATAGGCCGCCGTGCTTGCCGTGACGTGGACAACATGCTGACTAATACACCACCCTTCTAATTGCCGCCGTGCTTAAGTCATCCTGCACCTTTACCACACAGCCCACTCATCCTGCGGGTGGCACTATTGTGGCATTCTGACTAGATAGAAACTGTTCCCCACCTTAACGTGTTCCCACATATTAGTGCAGCATATGCATATCTGTATCATCATCATTGCTTTAAAACGAAGGAAGGTTATTTGGGGCAGATTGGCAATGCACTGCCTCAAATTAATTGGTTAGTACGATTTCTATTATTCATTGATTGATGAGCCCATGTAAGATGTTTTGGAGACAAAATCGGAGAGGCTAGATTGAGATGGTTTGGACATGTACAGAGGAGGGATGGTGAGTATATTGGCAGTAGGATGTTGAGGTTGGAACTACCAGGCAGAAGGCCTTGAGGAAGACCAAAGAAGAGATTTATGGATGTGGTGAAGGAAGACATGAAGGTCGTTGGAGTCAGAAAAGAAGATTCAGAGGACGGGGTGAGATGGCGGCGGATGATTTGCTATGGCGAACCCTGAAGGGAGCAGCCGAAAGGAAAAGAAGAAGAGAAGAAGAAGATTTAACCATGTGATGACCGCTGAAACGCAAAGCGCCGCCACCATTGGACTACAATTTATCCGCATGCGTTGAATGCATGTCTACCAGACATTCAATAATAATTTATGAATGATTCTGTGATGCAAAGCTACTGTGTCCAACCAGAATCAAGCACTAAACACGCCGGGTCTCTCCTTTCCTCCGTTTACTACCGGACATCGCTGCACATGTAAATCAGTCTCCGAACTGCCAAACTAACATAAAAACAAACCAGTTGATTTTATTTTCCTCACTAGAGTTGGTGTTTAAATCAGGCTAGTTAACTCGGTTTATAACTTGGAATTGATCCACATGAAAACCCATAAAAACAATATTATTTTTTATTTCCATGGCTCCATGGAAATAAAACTGTTGCCATTGTGAAAGAAAAGTAATATAAGGTCTGGAATGGCTGCAACAATTTTTCAGGGATATTACAGCAAAAAAAAAAATAATAATAATTGAATAAGTAAATAAATACATAAACAAACCGTTAAAATAAACTCGGCTGGCTGCCATTTAAAGTGGGAATGACAGCTGCATCCCATTTGAACTATGAAACGTCTGTGAAATTACAGATCAACCTCAGCTCACCTGATTTGGAAAAATTGATTATCAACTGAAATACACTCACTGATTATTGTCACCTTTGAACCCAGAAGTACTTACCTGTATTTGGAGAGGAATTACGATACCATCAATTTGGAACCAAATTTTTAATGCATAACCAGCTAGCATTTTTTTCAATGAATGCTAACAGGCTGGACGGCACATTGTACATTGATTATTATTAATTCGTTTATTTTCTGTAACCGCTTAATCCTAATTAGGGTTGCGGGGAGGCTGGCACCCATCCCAGCCGACTCCGGGCGAGGGCAGAGTACACCCTGGACAACTCGCCGGGCCATCACAGGGCAGAAACATGCTGACGGCTATGCAGCTCCTCTTGTCGAAAGTCAGCAATGGTTCTTTTATATGAACCTCACACCATAGACAGTGACAGACACAGCCGGTCTTTGACAACCCAGTTAGTGCACTGGGGGGACAGCAGTGGCAACCCGGTGATAGTGGGACTTGAACCACCAACCTTGGGATTAATGCTCCAAGACCTTTACGACCGGGCCACCACTGCCCATGTTATTATTATTATTGTTGTTGTTGTTGTTCAGGTGGCATGTTGGCGTAGTGATTAGCATGTCCGCTTCACAGCAAGAAGGTGCTGGGTTCGATTCCCAACTCGAGTGTTTCTGTGTGGAGTTTGCATGTTCTCACCGTGTTTGTGTGGGTTTCCTCCTTGTACTCTGGTTTCCTCCCACAATCCAGAAACATGCACAGCAGGTTAACTGTCTGTCTTCCTTTTGGCTTTTTCACCTTTTACTCGGGAGTCGCCACAGTGAATCATCTGATTCGCACGTTTGATTTGGCAGAGGTTTTTAGGTCGGATGCCCTTCCTGTCACAACCCTTTTTAGCAAGGGACAGAAACACGCTGACAACTTTGCAGCTTTACGAAAGTCAGCAATGGTTCTTTTACATCAACCTCTCACCATAGACAGTGACAGACATGGCCCGCCTTTGATAACCCAGTTAGCTGCACTGGGGGGGCAGTGACAACCTTGTGGAGAGTGGGACTCGAACCTCCAACCTTTGGATCAGTGATCCAGCGCCCTATACCACTAGACCACCACTGACCTTATGCACAGCAGGTGAACTTCTGTTCCAAATCACCCCTAGGTCTGAGTGTGATGGTTGTGTGAGTGTTGGCCTGTCCAGCTATCCAGGGTGTACCCTGCCCTCGTCCATAGTCAGCTGAGATGGGCACCAGCCTCCCTGTGACCCCAATAAACATTAAGTGGCTTAGAAAATCAATGAATTATTATTCGTATGCCAAACTGCTTTGTTTTCCCAGTAAGGTCAAAGCAGTTCCCCAAATAAATAATAATAATGATAATAATAATAATAATAATAATAATAATAATAATAATAATAATAATAATAATAATAATAATACTCAGGGGGTGGCAGGGGAGGGGTCAGGGGAGACTGGAGTCTATCTCAGCTGACATTGAGAATATGCGAGTTACACCCTGAACAACTCACCACTCCATAACAGGGCAAAAGCACATACACACACAAACACATATATTTACTTAGTGGCAATTTGGAATTGCCAATTAGCCTAATGCATACGTCCGACTGTGGGAGGAAACTGATAAACACAGAGGAAGCCCAATCAAGCATGTAGAGAACATGCAAACCCCACACAGAAAACATCCTCTCACCAAACCAGGACTCGAACCCAGCATGGTGGCGTAGTTGTTAGCATGTCTGCCTCACAGCAAGACGGTCCCCGGTTTGAGTCCTGGGCTTGGAGGGTTCCGTGTAGACCCTCGCCATACTTGCGTGGGTTTCTTCAGGGACATGCACATCAGGCTAATTGGCTGCTCCAAATTGTTCCTAGGTGAGAGTGCAAATAGCTGTGTGTTTGCCCTACAATGATCCGGCGAGCTGTTCTGAGTGTCTCTCGCCTTTTCCTGGTGTTGGCTGAGATGGGCACCGGCCTCCTCGTGACTGTGGTAGAATGAGGTGGTTCAGAAAATGTGTGATTCAATAAAGTGTTATATGATACAAATAATTTATACTCAACATACCGGAGTAGACTTTTGACTCTCAATATTGGGGAAAGGGCGGGGTTACACCCCTAATGGACTAGCCGCCACTGTTGATTAGTTCCCTAGCAAAGCATAACCCCAAGTGGGTTTATTCCTCTCAAAGCTTATGTCGGTGTCTTTCTGCATTCCAGGAGGTCCATCAGAAGAACTCGAGCCGAGGGAACACCGGAGGCAGGAACTATCGAATGTAGTTAAGAGGAGGATGTGGTGCAGAACTTTTGGACAGTGTCAAGAAGAGACGCTGGAACAAGTAGAACCTTTACCTGGTCTTGAAGAGGAGTGGTTAACTATAACAGCAGAATAATAATAATAATAATAATAATAATAATGATAATAATAATATTAAAAAAAAAATCCGTAAACAAATAAAGGATAATGGACCAGCACTATGTACATACACCCCTTACAACTGATTATTTTAACCACTGCACCATTCCACACCGGGGAGGGACAACATCTGTCAAAACAGCAAAAATTAATATAGCTGCTAAAAAGTGTAATATAATAGCGGCTGCTACATATTATGGCGGTGGGAAACCTCCTGTAGAATAAAAGCCACTGGAAACTTTAATTGACATAAACTGTTTCAAGGCACCACTTCCTGAAGGGTGGGATAGAGCCAGTGGGTCACTGGAGGAGAGGTGAAGGTTTTTCTGTGTCATGGGTGAACTGAACATTGCAACGCCCCCCCACCCCCACCCCACCCACCCACACCCACACACACACCCACACACACACACACACACACACACACACACACACACACACACACACACACACGCCTTTGCAATTAATTCCAGATTGCTGCAATCCAGAGCAAAATGCAAGTTGGCAGAATTTCAGCACTACTTCTGATTAAGCTTTTAGTGAAAGACAGTACACAAAGTCTTGCACTAATGAGGAATATCTTTCCTTTTTGTTGTTTTGTTTTGTTTTTGTTTTTGTGTTGTTTATCGGTAAGAGAAAGAACTTGATCGGGAGGATTCGACAGCTGTTAAAAGCAGATGGAACGCTTTCGGGACGTGAACACGGATAAGTGCGAGGATCTCCATGTGTTTACCTGCAAGGAAAGACTAAGAGAAACCTTATGCACACGGTATATATGACTACGGACAAAGACAGACAAGATCAAGGCGTTCAACTTCAGGAAGCATTATCGCTTCATTTATAACAACAACAACAACAACAACAACAACAACAACAACAACAACAACAGACTGCATGATCAGTTAAAAGCATGTACATCACATACAGCAGTTAGCGGCTTTCAATATTATACAGCGGATCCGAGCAAAACCCAGTGAAACATCTCGCATAACCAACGTCTGTGAAATACAGGGGTGGACAAATCGGTTGATTCATTTTGTGTCGGCGAGTTTAGAAAATAAAACCAGCTCCCGGACCATAATTTGGTGCACAATGCTGCTTAAACATGCTACAGCTGTAACTAGAACCACCTTCCACGCGACACGGCTCGGCTAATGCGCAATGCAGATGTTGGAGTCTTAGGGCGAGGTGGCATGGTGTGGTGTCGTGGTTAGAACGTCCGTTACAACTAGAAGGTGTTGGGTTTGAGGCCCAAGGTTGCGACGGTATTTCTGTTTCCCCCGTGCGTGTGTGGGTTTCCTCTGGATTCCTACCACAGTCCAAAGACATGCACGTGAGGTTAACTGGATGCTCTAAGTTGCCCCAGGCGTGATTGTGAGTAGGGCCAGTGGTGTGGCTTAGCGGTTAATGCAATGGGTTACTAATCTGAAGGTCAGCGGTTCAATCCTTGCTGTCACCACTGTTGGGCCCTTAAGCGAGGCCCTTAACCCTCAATTGCTCAAGTTTTATAAAAATGGATGAGTGTCTGCCAAATGCTGTAAATGTAATAGAAATGAATGGCTGTGTGTTTCCCTGCAACGGATTGATGAGCTGTTCAGGAAGCACCTTCACCCAGGGGTGGCCGATCCTTCCCTCATCATGAATGAACTGACATTTTTGAAACAGCAGTTTTTAACCTAAAGCAAATGTTTGACCTTCTCGCCCTTTACACACCTTCGCCATGCAGCTAAATATATCAGGGATTTAGTTACTGCGAAAATACGTTGATAGCAAGTTTCTTCTGTTGAACTTATTCAGTATATAATGTAAACATATTTTTTATTTGTTGTTGATCAGATATTTTGGTATGAAAAAATAAATAAATAATCAAAGAAAAAAATTAAATTAACAAAGAAAAGTGGAGGGGGGTGGAGCCTCTCTTAGTATACATTCCCAGTTGCTGGTAAGCGTCAAGTTCCTACCTAAGAGTGAGCACTGCGAACGCAGACAGACCGCAGATAGCCTTCATCTTCATCTTCATCATCCTCCGCTTAATCCGGGGTCGGGTCACAGGAGCTGCAACCTGAGCGGTGAGGTCCAGACGTCCCTCTCCCCAGCCACTTCCTCCAGTTCTTCGGGGTGAGGGGGGAGGGGCACACCAAGGTGTTCCCAGACCATACATGAGACATAATCCCTCCGGCTCGTTCTAGGTCGACCCCGCGGGCTCTTCCTGGTTGGACACACCCGAAACGCCACACCAGGGAAGCATTCGGGAGGGATTCCTACCAGATGACTGAGCCACCTCACCTGGCTCCTCTCGATATGGACGAGCAGCTTGCAATGGAAAATCAAGTCGATGGTTTAAGTGCAGTGCTCCATAAGGCCTGTCCAGGATCGGAGATAAAATAAATGCCACTCGTTATTGTTTGGATTCATTTTCTTTAAAAATTACATAAGTTTAAAAGTTTTTTACAAAAAACTGTTTTAGTATGTATTCTCAGATGCATCAAGATCCCAGCAAAGCGCAAACAGCCAATCAGCATCACGATACCAGCACCTAATCTGCATTAAAGCTTGCGCACGCACTAAGTGGACCGAAACCTGTAACTCATAGCCAACAACTTCCGGACTTTCCACTGAGAGCACAAACACAACCTTCACCGGAAGATAACCGTGATTATTCACGCCTTTCTTCTCTCGTAATGTTGTCGCTAGCTTTAACGTCATTTAACGCCGGTTTCGACGCATATTACAGGCAAGCTGGTGAACTTCGGATTTGTCCATCCCTATAAATAAAGTTGACGCAACACCATCATTCCAACATCTCTGAGGAACCAGGCTCCACACCAAGCCCAACATCCTGCAACGTTATTCCACTCCGACCGACCACTTTGGGAATCCTGGACCGGGACATTAATATTCTTTTGCATAGTTAGTGAATTTTCTTCTCAAATCCAAGCTTTACACAGTCACGCTGTCCTCCGTGTAACCGTCTCTGTATTCAGTAATCCGATTTATATTAACCATCTCATTTCTTCTTCCTCTTTTTAATTATTATTATTTTACAGTCATACATCATGCTGTCATATAACAGACCAATATAACAACTCTACCCACTATATAATGGTGCTATTTTCTATTGTAGTGTAAGCGTTGGTAAAATGTGATGTGGGTGGGGCTGGGCTTAGGGGCAGAGAATCAGGACTTAAGGTCTGGATACTTGGATGTAGCAGTTTTCCCCTTTTTTTGCACAGCCTTATGGGCAGCAGTGTAATAATAACTATTATTATAATTATGTAAAAATTATATATATATATATATATATATATATATATATATATTACATAATGAAGTACACAGGTTAATGTATTATTTTCAAGTTCTTTGAACGCATGGAGGAAAAAATATCTTGTGATCCCGTGATTTATCATCATCGTCATCATCGTCATCATCATCATCATCATCATTGTCATCTTCTTCTTCTTCTTCTTCATAATCTGGGGTCCGGTTGCGCGGTCAGCAGCCTAAGCAATAAGATCCAGACATCCCTGTCTCCAGCCACTTTCTCCAGGTCTTCCAGGGGGACACCAAGGTGTTCCCAGACCAGTCAAGAGAAATAATCCCTCCAGTAGAACCGCTGCTTCTCCGCATTGAGAGGAGCCATTTGATGTGGCTCGGGCATCTGGTTGGAATGCCCCCCTACCCTCTCAACCACCTCACTGGTATAGTGTTTCAGGCTTGTCCGACTGGGAAGAGACCCCGGGGTTGACCTAGAACACTCTGGAGGGATTACAATCCCAAGATTTTATTTTATAAACCATTTGTTAATTTTTTATTGGTGTTTGAACTTAATCGAGATACCGATGCCAAATAAGTGATTTTTTTATTGTTGTTGTTTTAAATCACGGTGTACTTTGTCATGTTTACATGCAATGATTTCCACCAGTGAAAGTCCATTCAGTCTGATTTCTGATTCCGTGTTCATTTCATGATTCCTGTGTTCATTTCACTCTACTGTGCCACTCAGAACTTCTTTTTTTCATCAGTTTTAAATTATTTCAGATTCTAAGAACCCCATGCAGTGAACAATATTCCATGGAGAGCAAGTCAACTTGGGACAGTAGGACTATCACCAAGTCTTGTAAACGTTAAATCCAGTTCCAGATTTACGCAAAATGAAGTCGAAGTCTTGGGAAAAGCCCAAAAATCATCAAATCCTTCCTGATATTCGGCTAGTTTGCTTCATTAATGCATTACAGGAATGTTTAATGATTCGATTCTACAAGAAATAACTTTTTTGTCAAACATAGCCAAAGCTAAATGAAAAGACACCACAAACATTATTATTATCATTATTATTATTATTATTATTATTATTATTATTATTATTATTATTATTATTATTATTATTTTATTATTATTAATATTATTATTATTATTATTATTATTATTATTTTATTATTATTATTTTATTATTATTAAGGCCCAAAACTGAGACAGTGACGAGTTCAGGATTAATATTGCTGTAAATTGGATCATGGATCAATAACTGCATGTACACATTACTAGTACAGTGGTACCTTGATTTACGAATTTAATCCGTTCCGAGCGCGAGTTCGTAAGCTGAGACGTTTGTTAGATGAAACAATTATTCCCATAAGAAATAACAGAAAACCAATTAATCTGTTTCAACCCCGTCCCAAACTCATATAACCTCCACAAACGCATATATTTCACCTAATATATAAAAGATAAACATGTAAAAACAATAAATATTTAATAATTATAATACATGTACATTAACATTAATAATAATTAATAATAAATAATAATAAAACAAGAATAAACAATAAGTCAACTAACCCTTCCAATCATCAACTGCTGAGAAGATGTCATGTGTGCAGGCATGAGGCGGTGCGTAACCAAGTAGGAGAATCTTGTGCGTGTGCACACTATGAATGCCGGTGAGGAAAGGCTCATGGTGAGCTGGTGAGCTCCCGCAAAGCCAGGGCTTCTCAAATAGTGGGGAAGGGTGAGGTGTGATGCCAGTGGGGGGCGTATGACCCTGGGGAACAGGCTTTTGCAGTGGCACTCATTGTCGCGCTATTGTGTAGGGAGAAAGCACCAAACAGACGATATGAAGTGCAGTAAACACTATTTATAGTTGTGCACGGGGCGCTGGGTGGGGGATGGGGGGGTGGGGGGGGTTAAAATGTTTGGTTTTTTTTCTTCCTAGAGGGGACGTCACAGAAAATAATTGAAAAGCCCTGCACAAGGCGTTCTCGGAGCACTGAGGAATACACACGTAAGAATACAAGGAGAATCGACCCAAAAAGGTTATTTCCCCAGCAGAGCTCAAAATGATGCTGATCGGATGGGGCCAATTTTTGGCGGATCGAAGCTCGTATCATAGAAAATTCATTATAAAAGACACTCGAAAATCAAGGTACCGCTGTATTCTAATTCAATTACAGTGGATTTATATGAGCAAGAAGGTCCTGCATTCGATTCCCAGCTCGGGTGTTTCTGGGTGGAGTTTGCATGTTCTCCTCGTGCTCGTGTGGGTTTCCTCCGGGTTCTCCAGTTTCCTCCCAGATTCCACAAACATGCACAGTGGGTTAATTGGCTGTTCCAAATCTCCCCTTGGTGTGAGGGTGTGTGAGTGTTAATGGTCATGGGAGTGTAGGCCTTGCGACGGCCTGGCAAGCTGTCCAGGGTGTACTCCGTCCGCCCTTCACCTGGAGTCAGCTGAGATGGGTGCCAGCCTCCTCTCAACCCTAATTAGGATTAAGTGGCTTAAGACATGAATGAGAATAATGAATGTATTTGTACGGAGCTTTTTACTGTTGAAATTGAAGCAAAGTACATCAACGTAGTAGGTGGATTTAGTTCAGAATTTAAACAGGTAAAAATGTACGGTTTTCTAATCGATTCCTAATGAGCCTGTGGAGACGGTTTCAGGAAACATAATACGACTAAACTTCCCCAACACTGTTTAAGCTGTTAGTCACGAGGTTAAAATTTGGCGTTGACTTGCAATCAAAATGATGATGATTATCATTATTGCTGTAACTTCTTCAGATCAGATTCAATTTGATTATGAACTGTCTGGTATCCAATCGGCTGAATGTATTGTAGGTCTCGGTGTGTTCCAGGTATTATTTAAAATATTTATTAAAATTTCATTCCAACATTTATGAAAATTGGTCTACAACTGTTGGACCTACAATTGGTCTAAATTACAGTTGATGGACAAATTTTTTATTTCGCTAAGTGTGGAGTCGTATAAATATTATTAATTTACTTTATCATTAATTTACAGCTCAAGGCATTTAACTGGGTAATTATGACTTTTATTCTGTAATAGCAAATTTTTGCAATAAATTGTTCACAGTAACAAATATCAATGTTCCAAAACACAAGTTGTTTGTTGGTTTCTCTTTTTGCTCGACAAGATGGGTATTGAGAAGAAATTTTAATAAAGTTATAAACATACGAAACAACAACAACAACAACAACAAACCCAAAATAATTCTTTTCACTCCCAATAACTGTAACCATATTTTATATTAACCCTTTAAGGCCTGAAATATTTTTTGCAGTTGAAAAAAAAATAATTGAAAGTTTTCCTAATCAGAAAAGCCTAAGGAAACACCCTGAACACATTTTTTTCAACAAAATTATAATACCATAATTATAGTAATAACATAATAATGTTAAAACAGCATAATACACATAATAACAAATAATAACACTCACAAATTCGTGAACAACACAATCCTGTGCACTCAAGGTGGTCTCACAGCTGACCAAGCTGTGTTGCATCAGGTGACGCCACAACAAGTTTAGAACACGTTCTGAATGGCAGCAGCACTGAGTACAATGCGTCGAGTAGTTATTAGCATTTTTGAAAGAGGACCATATGGTCCTGCTGGGCATTAAAGGGCTAAAATAAAGTGTAAACATGTGTGAATTTGCAGAACAAAATAAATATAAATTCTGAAGATACTAAAGATTTTTAATAGCTTTGATTGATATCTTGTGTACCTATTTAATACAATATTAATTTTATTTTATTTTGTTTTTGTTTTTTTTTTCCAAAAATGTTTTTAATGTATTAGAATTGGAAAAATTGATGGTATTTCTCTTGCTGTTTGGTTGTGATGAAATGTTTGTACTTTTTAAAAAGTATAAAAAGTAAGAATTTACTGTGATGGATCTGCTCCAAGTTCATGGTACATTTCTACTGTCGTCACCGTCATACTTCATTTTTTTATGTAAAGTTATTTCAGGTGTTTTCAAGAAATATGAAGATGTAAAATTGTGCATATATGTGTGTGGGGAGGGGTTGGTCCCATTTTATACCAAAGGTGTAATAACTGGGCAGTTACACATTAACTATAGTAAGGAACGGAAATATACGATATAAAGTAATTGCTCGAGGTGTGCATGTGATTATTTCTGTTTAATTCTATGCAGATTGGTGAGGGATTGAATCACAAATCCAAAAGAATGGGCTTGAGTGATTCTTCAGATGTTCGTGCGGGGGGTTCGTCACTTCCTCGCTCAGAGCTCACATTCGTACCTTTAATTCTGGTGTGATAACTCCATACTGAACATGATACCGATTCAAGTCAATCGTATTAAATTGACTAATAAAATTAAGTAATGAATAATACAATTAAATAAAAAATCTGTTAAATCGAAGGAAACCACAGAACATTGGCGACTGTTGCACATTTAGCGGGAAAACTTTGGGGAAGAGGAAAATGTTTTGAAAGTGTTGAAAAATGTGTTGTTTTTTAGTGTTTGGAGAGCATCAGGGACATATGTGGGGGGAGGGGATGAACATCGGTACACATCAGGAAGGATCGGTGTAGCATTGGTATGAAAATTATTTTAAAAAATGCGAACAACATTGGGAGACAGTCACAGCCACACTTTTTTTTTTTCTCATACAGTATCAGAGACATCAGAATCGATCCGAATGACACGAGATGAAGAATCAGAAACGTATTGTACAACAACCGGTGCTTTTCAGAATATGATCAGATCTGGATAAAGATTGATATCATGTGAGCACATTTATTGTTCAAAAAATGAAATAAAACTCCACTCTTTCTTTCGTGTTCTCTCGTTCGATACAATCTTGTTAAATCTGTATAGAGACAATGCAAAGAAAATAAAGACTGGAAAAAATAAGAAAGATTGTCATTGAGTCTGGAGAGTGAACATGGCCAGTACAGCTTGAGTGGCCTCACATACTGAAGCACATAAAATAATAATAATAATAATAATAATAATAATAATAATAATAATAATAATAATAATAATAATAATAATAATAATAATAATAATAGCGGCAGTGGTGGCCTGGTGGGAAAGGTGCTGGATCACCAATCCTAAGGTTGGGGGTTCGAGTTTCACTCTCCACAGGTTGTCACTGTTCCCCTAGTGCAGCTAACTGGGTTATCAAAGGCCGCCATGTCTCTCACTGTCCATGGTGGGAGGTTCATGTAAAAGAACCATTGCTGACTTTCAACATGAGGAGATGCATGGCCAACAGTGTGTTTCTGTCCTGTGATGGCCCTCGCCTGGAGTCAGCTGGGATGGGTGCCAGCCTCCCCACGACCCTAATTAGGATTTAGCGGTCGCAGAAAACTGAACGGATGAATAATAATAGCCCTGTGATGGCCTGGCAAGATGTTCAGGGTGTACCCTGCCCTCACAAGGAGTAGGGTGAGATGGGCATCAGCCTCCTTGAGACCCTAATTAGAATGAAGTGGTTTAGAAAACGAATGAATGAGTAAATATAATAATAATAATAATAATAATAATAATAATAATAATAATAACAATAATAATAATAATAATAATAATAATAATAATAATAATAATAATAATAATAGTAGTAATTTAGGCATTATTTCTTGTAGATGGTATATTTTGTTGTCCGTCATCCCTCATTAAAATACTAAACAGGACATGCGCAAAAACAACAGCATCAGTTGCTACATGACATCAAGAGACCAACTAAAACAACTCGCAAATGTAAACACGGGGTTACACAATTACAAATAACTTTCAGAACTTCCACTTTTCTTAATAAATGTTTATCAGTTATACTATGTTAATATTTAGGGGGGAAACGCTTATTTTATAGTCTTTTCTATCATTTTTGGACTATATTTATGTTTTAATGAACACTATCATCACTCCTGCTACTTACTGTAAAGATGTCAAGATCCCAATTCATTGTGTATATAAATGTATTTACTTTTCAGATATTATTGCTCGTTACATTATAGGTGCCTGAATAGTTCATGTCTAACTCCTGAAATAAGAGAAAAAATGTAATTTTAAACTGTTGTAGGCTCACAACTATTTTTTGTTTGTTTGTTTGTTCTGTTTTTTGTTCACGTTGAAAATGTAATGTCTTTTGTACTGAGGCTTCCACGACTGGTGATGTGTTGTCTGCTACGGACAATACGGTAATAACGGAGACTGCTCACCATTCCTGCTGAATAAACCACTTGTTAATATTCAATGTGTTCAAAGCCTGAGTTACTTTAATGGGTCGATTTGAATGTTGCTGGCTGGATAATCAGATTTCAGTTCAGGTCCTGTTTGAAACAAGTCATAATAAAGCAAATTAAAATAAAAACATAAGCATACATGATCAGCAATAATATACCAACATCCACATCCAGGGATGTCGTTGGGGCGCCTTCATGGCGAGACTTGGGCTGATTTGGCCTGGCGGCGTCCATCCCTCTCCAGGTCATAGGAACACGTTGACGGCTTTACAGTAATGGTTCTTTTACATGCCTCTCACCATAGACAGTGAGAGACATGGCCTGCCTTTGATAACCCAGTTATCTGCACTGGGGGGACAGTGACAACCCTGTGGGGACTCGAACCCCCAACCTTAGGATCAGCGATCCTGTGCCCTAACCACTAGACCACCACTGCCCTGAAATCATATATGTACTGTGTCATGCGATAGCAGGACAAACGCTGTCATGGCCTGGCAAGGTGTCCAGGGTGTACTCTGCCCTCGCCCAGAGTGTATATGTATATATACATACAGTCATCCTCACTACTTATATATCTTATTGTCCGTGGGTGAGTGGGTGTCCGTGTGTGTCTGTTTTGTTTTTGTCTTTTCACAGTTGTAATGGAACAATACCAGAATGTATTCAGTAATAACAACATCAAAGCACTTTTGTAAGTCACTCTGGATAAGGTCATCTGCCAAGTGCCATAAAAATAAATGTACATGAGCTGATATCCTGGGTAACAAATCAAAATGCAAAATTGCTGATATTTAGCGGGTGTGGATGCAATAATATAGTCTCATGTCATGTAGCACCTGCCAAGAAGTAGGATGTATTTGGCAGAAAGTAAACAATCAGTTCTCAGAAGCAGTGATTATCAGCGAGTGTAAGATTCTGAGTGACAAGGGACGCAGTGTAATGACTAAATGTCTGGATCACCTCGGACCCAAAGTCGCAGGTCTTGAGGAGTATTCCTGGTATGCAGTGTTAAGTTTCTACCAATGCACGGTGACAGGGTGGTGGGTGCACAAGGCTCATTGATGCACGTGAGGAGTGAAGCTAATGCGTCTGCCCTGATTCAACACAAGAGATAATATAGCAAATAATGCAGCCATGAGAGGGGGGGGGGGGCACAAACCAGTGTCTCTCCCTCATGCCTGTCCCAAGTAATACAGAGGGTTGTGTCAGGAAGGGCATCCGGCATAAAACAAATGCCAAATAAAATATGTGAATCACAACTAAGAATTTCATATCAGATCAATCGAGGCCCTGATTAACAACGATCGCCATCAGTGCTGTCAACCAAGAGGGTGCTGGAGGAAATTGGACTTCTGTTAGTCGAAGACATCGAAGAAGGAGCGACGGGAGGCGTATCTGTAAGCAGAGAGAGAAGAGGAAAGGCATGAGTCTAGAACTGGGAGTAGGGACTTTGAATGTTGGAACCATGAAAGAAAAAGGTAGAGAGCTGGCTGACATGATGCAGAGGAGGAAGGTGGACATACTGTGTGTTCAGGAGACCAGGTGGAAAGGTAGGAACAGGGTTTAAGCTGTTTTATCATGGTGTGGATGGGAAGAGAAATGGAGTAGGAGTCATCTTGAAGGAGGGGTTTGTCAGGAAGGTTCTATAAGTGAAAAGAATGTCAGACAGAGTGATGAGTCTCAAGTTAGAAATTGAAGGTGTGATGTTCAATGTTGTTAGTGCTTATGCCCCACAGGCAGGATGTGAGCTAGAAGAGGAGAGATTCTGGAGTGAGTTAGATGAAGTGATACAGAGTACCCTCAGAGGTGAAAGAGTGGTCATTGGGGCAGACTTCAATGGACATATTGGTGCAGACAACAGAGGGGACGAGGAAGTGATGGGCAGGTTTGGTATCCAGGACAGGAACGCAGAAGGACAGATGTTGGTAGATTTGGCAGAAAGGATGAAAATGGCTGTGGTGAATACTTTCTTCCAGAAGGAAGGATCATAGGGTGACTTATGAAAGTGGAGGTAGGAGCACACAGGTAGACTACATCTTGTGTAGGCGATGTAATTTGAAGGAAGTCAGTGACTGCAAAGTAGTAGTGGGTGAGAGTGTTGGCAAACAGAATAGGATGGTGGTGTGCAGGATGACGCTGATGGTGAGGAAGGTGACGAAGGCAAAGGCAGAGCAGAAGACAATGTCAAGACAAGAAGACAAAGTGGTAGAAGCTGAAAAAGGAGGAGTGTTGTGTTGTCTTCAAGGACGAGTTTAAACAGGCTTTGGGTGGTCAGGAAGTGCTTCCAGATGACTGGACATCTACAGCTAATGTGATCAGGGAGACAGGTAGGGGAATACTTGTTGTGTCATCTGGAAGGAGAGTAGATAAGGAGACTTGGTGGTGGAATGAGAAAGTGCAGGATTGTGTACAAAGGAAGAGATTAGCTAAGAAGAAGTGGGTCAATGAGAGGACCGAAGAGAGTAAACAGGAGTACAGGGAAACACAGCATAAGGCGAAGGTAGAGGTGTCAAAGGCCAAACAGAGGGTGTATAATTACTTGTATATAGCAGTAGATTTCCTGTCAAGAACATTCAACAAGGTCTTAGACAGTGAGAGGATGCCAGAGGAATGGAGGAGAAGTGTGCTGGTGCTCGATTTTAAGAACAAGGGAGACATGCAGAGTTGTAGCAACTACAGATGGATAGAGTTGATGAGCCATACGATGAAGCTATGGGAAAATAATAGTGAAATAGCTTCCAATGGAATAGCTCACTAAGGGCAGAGGTCAGCATTTGTGAACAACAGTTTGGTTTCATGCCAAGAAACAACAGCACAGATGCAGTGTTTGCCTTGAGGATGTTAATATAGAAATACAGAGAAGGTCAGAGGGAGCTGAATTGTGCCTTTGTGGATCTGGAGAAAGCATATGACAGGGTGCCGAGAGAGGAACTGTGGTATTACATGAGGAAGTCTGGAGTGGCAGAGAAGTATGTTAGAGTGGTGGAGAACATGTATAAGAGATGTGTGCTGTCGGTGTGACAGAAGAGTTCAAGGTGGAGGTGGGTCTGCATTAAGGATTAGCTCTGAGCGCCTTCTTGTTTGCTATGGTGATAGACAGGCTGACAGACGAGGTTAGACAAGATTTCCCATGGACTATGATGTTTGTAGATGACATTGTGATCTGTAGTGAGAGCAGAGAACAAGTGCAGGAAAATCTAGAGAGGAGGAGGTATGCCTTGGAAAGGAGGGGAATGAAGGTTAGCCTCAGTAAGACAGAATACATGTGTATGAGTGACAAGGACCCAAGAGGAACGGTGAGGTTACAGGGAGCAGAGATAAGGAAGGTGGAGGATTTTTAGTACTTAGGCTCAACAATCCAGAGCAGTGGAGAGTGTGGAAAAGAGGTGAAGAAGCATGTGCAGGCAGGGTGGAATGGTTGGAGAAAAGTGTCCGGCAAGAATGAAAGGAAAAGTGTACAAGACAGTGGTGAGGCCAGCGATGTTGTATGGTTTAGAAACAGTGGCCCTGGGAAAAAGACAGGAGGCAGAGCTGGAGGTAGCAGAGATGAAAATGTTCAAGTAATCTTTGTGAGTAACAAGGATGGATAGGCACATCAGAGAGACAGCACATGTAAGACGTTTTGGAGACAAAGTCAGAGAGGCTAGATTGAGATGGTTTGGACATGTACAGAGGAGGGACAATGAATATATTGGTAGTAGGATGCTGAGGTTGGAACTACCAGGCAGAAAGCCTAGAGGAAGACCAAAGAGATGATTCATAGATGTGGTGAAGAAGGACATGAAGGTAGTTGGTGTAAGAGAAAAAGTTGCAAAGGATAGGGCGACATGGAGGCAGATGATTCGCTGTGGCGACCCCTGAAGGGAAAAGCCGAAAGGAGGAGGAGAAGAAGAAGAAGAAGAAGAAGAAGAAGATAATATCGCAAATTCTTCTGGAAAACAAAGCGAATGCTGGCTACCATTAAAAGCTGCCAGAACGTAGTGATTTGCAGCTTGCTGTATAGCCACAGCCTGGTCAGCGTGGACTGCTGTCCACTGCAGAAAACACCTACAATGGATGTGTGGGTGTCAAAACCAGATCAAGAAGCAGTGCAGAAGACGGCACCGGGAGGCACTGTGTGGAAAAGGAAAGCTGAGGCAATGTTCAATAAGTCTGATGTCTGGAGAAATATTCTGCTGGGAAATTTTGAGGTCTGACATTCATCTGAATAATACTTGGATAATATAGTCAACCTTGTTTAGCAATTCAGAGCCATGAAAGTCCCACGTTTCAACTTACAGGACTTAAGGAATCTGCTGTTAATGTCTTGGTGCCAGAAACCACAGCAGCCTTACAGGGACCTTAATTAGTCCATGTCGTGATGATCAGAACTGTTTTGGTGGTACAAGTTCACAACACTATGTGGATTGAACAATATGAACTAAAGATATTCTTCTGAAGGGCAGTGGTGGCCTGGTGGTGAAGTGCTGGATCACTGATCCTAAGGTGGTCGGGCTTCTGTCCATGGAGCACAGCGGGCCCAGCCCAAAAAGGAGACATAGGTCCACCCTCCCGTGGACCCACCACCTGTGGGATGGACTATAGGGGTCGGGTGCAGTGTGACTAGTGTGGCAATCAAACTCTACGCCATTTTTGGATTTAAATTCGACCATGTATAGAAGATCCTCCGTTAGGGCCAGTGGTGGTCTAGTGGTATAGGGCACCGGATCGCTGATCCTAAGGTTGGGGGTTCGAGTCCCACTCTCCACAAGGTTGTCACTGCCCCCCCCCCAGTACAGCTAACTGGGTTATCAAAGGCTGGCCATGTCTCGCACTGTCTATGGTGAGATGTTCATGTAAAAGAACCATTGCTAATTTTCGTAAAGAGGAGCTGCAAAGCCATCAGTGTGTTTCTGTCCCTTGCTAAAGGGTTGTGTCAGAAAGGGCATCTGACCTAAAACCCTATGCCAAATCAAACGTGTGAATCATTTGCTGTGGCAACCCCTGAAAAAGGGAAAAGCCATGTATAGAAGATCCTTCAAGAATCCTTTCATAAGGACACCATGGGGTCCTGAATGAACATCATTTTAAACCATAGAGGGTCAAACATTCCGAATACCCCCATTTCACTGGAGCTCGGCAGACTCGCGGAAACAAAAACATAGTCATCCTCTAACGTTCCTCAGTCATTCCGTCATCTTCTGTGTCCTTTCGTACAATTCCGAAGGTATTCCTCCTCTTCCATCAGGCCAAAATTTTCCGCGAACATGTTCAAAAGCACGTTGATGGAAAATTTTTCCGACAGTGTTCCCTCACGTTCCGCATTCCTTCCGCAAATGTTCCGTCCTTTCCGCAAACGTTCCGTGATCGTTCCTTTTATTCCTCAAGTCTTCCGTGAACGTTCGACGAACATTCCTCCTTCTTCCGGGTGGTCAAAAGCAACCACAGAATCCCCATGGAATACTCATGGAAGGTTTGTGGAATACAAGCGGAACGTTTGTGGAATGGTTGCAGATAAAACGGAAGACTTGCGGAACACTCAAGGAAATCACTTCCACTATAAATTATTCCAGTTCATTCACTTTATAGTTTCTGTTTTTCTGTTCATGTAATATAGTTTTAAAGTTATAATCACTGTGGTTTGGACTGGTGTGCATGGTTTTTAGTCTGGAATGATTGAGGTGCAAACAAAAGGAACATATTGACATTAATATTAAACACATTAACATGTGTTAAATTTTAAATTTATTGTAAATTATAAACATATTGCACATTAGAAACATATTGTAAATTACAAACATATGTTAAATTTTAAATTTATTGTACATTGTAAACATATAGTATGAATGACAGAATGAGCTTCCTTGATCATTCTGCGTATTTATAGGCGGAATCAGGAGCAAATCCTTTGATCTTTGCCGATTTCTCCTTGTCGAAATGTGGTTACGGCGGGTGTTCCTCAGTCATTCCTCAGTCATTCCGTGTTGAACATGAACGTTCCGCCTTTTCTGCGATCATTCCGTGGATCTTCCTTCTAAAAAGGAGTAGTGCCGCGGTCGTTCCGCAAACGTTCCGTCCTTTCTGTGAATGTTCCATGAATTATCTGAAGGTCTTCCTTTTGCTGTCCGCCCTGGTTCTGAAGGTGATTTGAGCGCCTTTACGCATATGTATTCTGACATTGTACCGCGATCTTTCTGTGTCCTTTCTGAACACCCCGTGATCATTCCGAAGGTGTTCCGGGAAATGCAATTTTCCGTAGGTTTTTGACCCATTTTCCATGTAAAAATGCTGAAACTCCTTCGTAGAGTGCGTTCCACACCTTTCCGTCATAATCCTTGCATTCCGTGCTCCAGTGAAACAGGGGTATAACACTCAACATTATAAACAAACTGATGCAAGACTGCCATGTTTTTTTTTGTTTTTTTTTTTTGCCTTAATTTGACTATGGATCCCATGACCATTCACAAACTCTTATGGCATGACAAAGTGCTACTTCCTAAAACTGAGCCTATTGCGCCAAAGCAAACAAATCAGTATGTGGCTCCACCGAGGAGAAAAGTGCACGTTCAGCTTCTTGGAGAAAGGCTACAGTGACAGGTCAAAGCTCTTGTATGCTGTCAGCACTTTTTAATGGATATATAGTGGAACAACCAAGCCTTTTTAACAGATAAATTGGCCACCTGGCTCGGTTTCAGCAGACATAATGGTTTATAAATGTGGAGCAGGCAGCAGGCAGGAATCTGGTCCAACTATTCTGAATCTTATTTCATCCATCTTCTCCTGTGACTAATACTAAATCAATTATTACATCCAATTAGGCAAATTACTGCCTGAAAGCTGGGAATGGAATTCAGTATTTGTGGTCATATCATGAGCTGCACTTCACTACTAATCGATCAAGGTGGTTATGGGCTGTTTTTGAATTCGGGTAATTGTGATTAGAAGCAGCAATTTGGGCAAAGCAGCTTGCTCGTGAAATACAGGAGACAAAGGATTCATATAACAGCCTCCCATGTTCCTCTCCAGAGGCAGTCTAGGGTAGTACTGCGAGTGCCGAGTGCATTTGAGGACACTGTTCCTGGACCTAACCCTGAAACTGAAGCTCCAAGCCTCTACTACTTACATGAGCTCTTGTCTTTTAAACAACTTTGTGGTCTATTTCAGTGCTTCTCTTTTTCTCTCTCTCTCCCATTTCCCCACAGTCTTTTTTTTTTTTTTTTTTTTTTTTTTTTTTTTTGGGGTCTGTTAGAAACACTCTGATGAAGTTATATTTTCATTGCTAATGAATGCCAGGGAGTAGTTGTACGGCATAACTGGCACAAGTACAGTTGTGTGAATTGTATGCATTGCAAAATTGCCTAATGAGAAACATCCTGAAATCCGGATGCATATGATGTGTGTACAATATTATAACCAGAAATTAAAGATAAGTGTTCAATGGCTTGAGTTTTGTTGTCAGTCCATTTTCTTCTTCTTCTTTCTTTCCATAACACAACTAAAAATTAGAGCAAATTCAAAGGTAATATTCACACCCATTCCCCTCTTACGGTCCCTCTTTCCCCTCAGCAGTGGAAATTCACTGAGTGCTGATTGTGGCAAGAGCGTGTTGGCTCAGCTGTGAGATTTAAGAACCCATGATGTCAGACCCATATTTTCCTTGGAGAGCATCTCATCAGCTGCATTGTTCCTGGAAACCATGGTCTGTGCTCTGGACAACAGAGTATCCAACCTTATCCTGGTCCTCGAGTCCTCTTTGAGACCACAATGCCCCTCGCAACATAGAGTCATTAAAACAGTGGCTCTTGGAACTCAAACGACATGTTCTATCAGGACGTTTCAGGAAATGTTCTCCAAATCTCCGAATACCAGTGGGATTGCTCGGAGGCTGGAGTGTATCTCAGCTGACGCTGGGCTTAGGCGGGGTAGGCCTGTTGGTAAAGGCACTGAAACACTGATCCTAAGGTTGGGGGTTCAAGCCCCACTTTCAACAGGTTCTCACTGTTCCCCCATAGTGCAGCAAACTGGGTTATTAAAGGCTGGCCGTGTCTCTCACTGTCTGTGGTGAGAGGCTCATGTAAAAGAACCATTGCTGACTTTCGTCAAGAGGAGCCGCATAACCGTCAGCATGTTTCTGCCCTGCGATGGTCTGGTGAGTTGTCCAGGGTGTACTCTGTTCTCACCCAGAGTCAGCTGAGATGGGCGTCAGCCTCCCTGCAGCCCTAATTAGGGTTAAGTGGTTCAGAAAATGAATGAATGAAAAATTACCTGGGTGACTTTGACAGGGCTAAATTGTGATGGATAAATTCCTATTTATTTATTTACAAAAGGACATCTCGCAGGAGTGTTCCTGGTATGAAGTGGAAAGTACTTACCAAGCTGACAAGTATGTGTGTGTGTGTGTGTGTGTGTGTGTGTGTGTGTGTGTGTGTGTGTGTGTGTGTGTGTGTGTGTGTGGGTGGGTGTGTGTGTGTGTGTGTGTGGGTGTGTGTGTGTGTGTGTGTGTGTGTGTGTGTGTGTGTGTGTGTATGGGTGGGTGGGTGGGTGTGTGTGTGTGTGTGTGTGGGTGGGTGTGGGTGGATGTATGTGTCTGTGTGTGTGTGTGTGTGTGTGGGTGGGTGTGTGTGTGTGTGTGTGTGGGTGGGTGGGTGTGTGTGTGTGTGTGTGTGTATGGGTGGGTGGGTGGGTGTGTGTGTGTGTGTGTGGGTGGGTGTGGGTGGATGTATGTGTCTGTGTGTGTGTGTGTGTGTGGTGTGTCTGACTGTGTGTGTGTGTGTGTGGGTGGGGGGTGTCTGTGTATCTGTGGGCGTCTGTGTCTGTGTGTGTGTGTGTGTGGGGGGTGGTGTCTGTGTGTGTGTCTGTGTCTGTGTGTGTGTGTGTGTGTGTGTGTGTGTGTGTGTGTGTGTGTGTGTGTGTGTGTGTGTGTGAACTTCACCTTTCATTCCTTCACTTTCATGGCTAAAGTGTCAATGAGCAGGGCATCTAAATCTCAACTGCTCTCCAGGCATTCCAGTGAGTGTGGACTGCCCCAATTGTGTGTGTGTGTGCGTGTGTGTGTGTGTGTGTGTGTGTGTGTGTGTGTGTGTGTGTTAACTTTAAATGGGTTTAATACAGAGGCAATAAGTTCACTTGAGGAATAAATACAGTCTATCGAAATCAAAACAAATAAAACCCACAAACAAAAAAAAAATCCAAAGTGGTCCTAGGAAGGACAATGAATGAACTACCAAGAGCGTCTTGGGTGTCGGAGACTTATTGACATGCATGAAAAGACTAGAGAAGGTGTTTTAGCTCTGGTGTGATTCCACAGAAGTGTGACTGTAACACAAATTACTGAAACTCTTAGTTCTGGAAGTGGTAGAAAGCATTGCAGCGTGTGATGTATCGGGCCGCCTCGCTACAGGTCAGTCAGGTGGTTAAGGCTGATCGGTGTAAGTGAGAACAGGTTATGCATAAAGTTCCACAAGGAGTCATGCAGAATTAATCAGAAACTATTTCCAAAATAACGACGGAGTTTTTGGAATCACTTTAGAAATAGACTTCTTCATGAGTTCTGCATGGCTTCACCTTTTGTAAACATCAGGAAACATCCTCTGTTTGATAATCGAGTACACGCTCTTGGCGGGGCCTTGTGCCAGGCACCGGAAGAGAAAAGATAAAACACTGAGGGCAGAAACAGTGCTGTTTACTCTGCTTCTACACTTTTATGAAGTCCAACAGATAGAAGTGTATCTGTGTGCGTGTCGTTTCCATGGCGTCAGGCACGTATAATAACATTATGAGTCTCTCAGTGATGACACGGGAGGCTTATTTTGAATAGGATGATTGCCCCAAAGGGTTGTAGTGTATCGGTGTTTTTGATGCGCCGATTATAATGTTCTGACTCGATACTTGAGTGATTTCAGATGTTTTGTTCATAGTAAAAATTTAGACTAAATAAATAAATAAATAAATAATGGGGAAAATAGATTCCAGGTTAAAGAATCTCCTGAGGATTTCCTTTAATCATACCTGTGTGCCACCCACTGACTCACTAGAAGAAAGTTGTAGTAATGTTAAATACAACTTGTGACTCCTTAAATGTTTAGACGAAAGCTTGGCCTGCTTTAAATTAATACAGAGGTACCTCAAATTACGATTGTCTTTTATAATGAATTTTCCATGCTATGAGCTTTGATCCACCAAAAATCCGCCCCATCCAACCAGCAAAATTTTGATTTACGAGCTCTGCTGGGGAAATGGCTTTTCCGGGGCGATTAGCCTTGTATTTTTCCACGTGTACTCCTCCGTGCTCCGAGAAGGCCTTGTGCAGTGTTTCTCAATTATTTTCTGTGATTCCCCCTATAGGAAGAAAAAAAAAAAAACATTTCACACCAATCCCCAGCGCCCTGCACGCGACTATAAATAGTGTTTATTGCACTTCACATCATTTGCTCGATGCTTTTTTCCTACACCATAGGGAACACAGTGAGAGTGCCACTGCCACCTACTGTAGAGGATACACAATTACACTTAAGTCTTTTGCAGTATGGCATAAAAACATGTTTCCCCTAGGGTCATACGTGCCCCCCTGGCATCACACCATTCCCCCCTTGTGCCCCACTATTTCAGAAGCATTGGCCTTGAGGGAGCTCACCACGAGCTTTTCCTCGCTGGCATTCGTAGCGTGCACATGCACAAAATTCTCCTCCTCCTCCTCCTCTGTTACGCACAACCTCATGCCTGCCCATGTGGTATCTTCATGCCCACATGACATCTTTGCCGCAGTCGATGATGGAAAGGGTTAGTTGACTCATTGTTTTATTATTATTTATTATTAATTATTATTAACATTAATGTACATGTATTATTGTTATGAAATATTCACTGTGGCGACCCCTGAGAAAAAGGGAAAAAGCTGAAAGGAAAAAAAGAAGAAGATACGTGTTTGTATCAGGTTATATGAGTTTGAGAGTGGGTTGGAACGGATTAATTGGTTTTCTACTATTTCAGATGGGAATTTTTATTTTATTTAACGAACATTTTGACTTACGAGATCACCCTTGGAAAGGATTAATTTCATAAGTCAAGCTATCACTGTATCTTCAAAAGATATTCAGTAATTTTTTTTGTTTAAACTACTGCCAATTCAGTAACTGTATGAAACTAACTGTTCCACACTCAGCTTTTCCTTCGATCCAAAACCCTAAAAATGTAGATTCTCTACATTTCCATTTCTTCAGTTCATTTTCTGTAACCGCTTCATCCTAATTAGGGTCGCGGGGAGGCTGGTGCCCATCCCAGCCAACTCAGGGCGAGGGCAGAGTACACCCTGGACAGCTCGCCAGGCCATCGCAGAAATTTCCATTTCTGTTCATATTAAATGCAATATAATTGTACAGTTGTAGCAAAAAAATAAATGAATAAAATAATAATTAAAAAAAACACTCACAGAAACCCCACTTAAAATATTAAGAGGACAGGGTAACACAGCGGTAACACCACGGCTGATGCACTTGGCCTCCGAATGCCAAATCTCATGAAAACCTACTAAAGTCATATTCACAGCAGGAACATGTGAAGACAAAACAAGACAAAATCAGTGGGATGGCAATTATTAGTGGAAATTCTTTGTAAAGATCGTACCTTTCCAAGGGTATAAAAAAGCTGTGAATTCTGCAAGGATGTCGAGTTGTTCTATTACACGAACAGGCTGAACATGTTAGAAAGTTAAACAGCAGTTATCCAGTTCCCCATGGTTATTAACTCCAGATGAGGATACACAAAGGACGCTGGGAAAATTTGTATACGATTTGAGTTCCATCAATCAATTCATCTATCTATACCCCTTTTATGCACAACTTTATGAATACAGACGCTCCCCGACTTACGTTTTTAATTGGTTCCGGACGGCCGAACGTAAGTTGAAAGTGAACGTAAGTTGTTACAGTGACGTATGACGTCTGACGTATGACGCTCAAACTGTACTATACATCCATGAATACCATTACTGTATCTCATAAAACACCATAAAACACAGCGCTCAATACCGAAAGTAGTGTACCTGCGAAAGTAGTGTACTTGCTGTGGGTTATACAGACTTCCGGTCTTTCAAGTGCACAAGGGTGCCTTTGAACTCGTTTAGAACACAGCCTGCACTGATGCAGTCTCACAGCAAAGCGGAGAGTTCTTTCTTTTGTGTAAGTAAGTACGTAAACTTGATTCAAGAGAGGCATACAAAGAACAAGTACAAATGCTAATGAATATTAATATAAAAATAAGTATACAGTCTTAGGATTCTGCTAAAAGATAATAAATATAAAGATTGTGCCGATCTGAGCAGATGGTTAATTCATCTCTGTGTATGAGACTTGCACCCATGCTAGTAGGCTTACATTTCAGACCAACCAGATTTGCTTCGGGTTACAAAAGTCGCAAAACAGTGTAAACACAAAGATGACGTCTTAACACAAGGGTAACACGCTATATATATATATATATATATATATATATATATATATATATATATATATATATATATATATATAAACAAAAATAAAAGGACAGGACAGAGACTTTCTATTGAAACTCCATTTATCACGACAGATCTGTTTCGAGGGGTAGTGAAACCATCCTCTCTCTTCAGGTGATTATAGAAGAAGTTTGTCGTTTTGTCGGCGGCGATCTCGGTTCTTCTATAATCACCTGAAGAGAGAGGATGGTTTCACCACCCCTCGAAACAGATCTGTAGTGATAAATGGAGTTTCAATAGAAAGTCTTTGTCCTGTCCTCTTATTTTTGTTATTTGCTCTACCAAAAAGTATTGAGCACTCTCCTACGGAAGGATCTACTCAGAAAATCCTCTATATATATATATATATATATATATATATATATAGAGAGAGAGAGAGAGAGAGAGAGAGAGAGAGAGAGAGAGAGAGAGACACAGAGAGAGAGAGACAAAGAGAGAGAGGGAGAGAGATATAGAGAGAGAGAGAGAGAGAGAGAGAGAGAGAGAGAGAGAGAGAGAGAGAGAGAGAGAGAGAGAGAGAGTGGGGCCGGTGGTGTAGTGGTTAGGGTGTGGTGCTCATGATCAGGAGGTTGAGAGTTCAAATCCCACTGAGACCCTCACTGTGTTAAGACCCTTGGGCAAGGTCTCAACCACAAGTGTGCCTCTGTTCGCCCAGCAGTATAAATGGGTACCAGTAAAAAATATACTGGGAGGGTAACCTGTGATGGAATAGTGTCCCATCCAGGAGGAGTTGAACTCCTAGTTGCTTCACACTACAGAAACTGGGGATAAGCACTGGCCTGATGAGCCACTAGGCTTGGGTGTAAAAACCCAACAGCCTTTACCTTTTTTTAATATATATGTATACAAAGACACACACACATACAGTGGTACCTTGACTTACAATATTAATCCATTCTGAGGGCGATCTCGTAAGTCAAAATGTTTGTTTGATAAAACAAAAATTCTCATCGGAAATAATAGAAAACCAATAAATCTGTTCCAACCCCTCCCAAACTCATATAACCTTAACACAAACACGTATATTTCACCAAATATAATAATATTAAAGATAAACATGTAAAAACAATAAATATTTCATAATATAATACATGTATGTCTTCTTATCCTTTCGGCTTTTTCCTTTTGTCGAGGATTGCCACAGCGAATGATTCGCACATTTGATTTTTTGACATCAGAAGCCCTTCCTGACACAATCCTTTAGCAAGGGACAGAAACACGCTGACGGCTTTGCAGCTCCTCTTTACAAAAGTTAGCAATGGTTCTTTTACATGACCCTCTCACCATAGACAGTGAGAGACATGGCCGGCCTTTGATAACCCACTTAGCTGCACTGGGGGGACAGTGACAGCCCCGTGGAGAGTCCCACTCTATAATAAATAATAATAAAACAAGATAAAACAAGAATAAACAATAAGTCATCTAACCCTGCCAATCATTGACTGTGGCCAAGATGTCATGTGGGAACGAAGATGTCAAGTGCGCAGGCATGAGGTGTTGCGTAACAGAGATGGAGGAGGAGAATTTTGTGCATGTGCACGCTACGAATGCCAGTGAGGAAAGGCTCGTGGTGAGCTCCCACAAGGCCAGTGCTTCTCAAATAGCGGGGAGTGCCCCCCGAGGGGGTCATGGTGTGATGCCAAGGAGGGTGTATACAAACCTGGGGAAGATGCGTTTTTGCCATACTGTACTAGAATTAAATGTAATTGCATATCGTCTTCTGTAGGTGGCAGTGGTGCTCTCACTGTGTCCCCTGGGGTGAAGGGAAAAAGCATAAAGCAAACAATATGAAGTGCAATAAACACATATAGTCGCCCGCGTGGGCGCTGGGGGGGGGGGGGGGGGCGGGAAATGTTTTTTTTCTTCTTCCTATAGGGGGAATCACAGAAAATAATTGAGAAGCACTGCAAAAGTCATTCTCAGAGCGCAGAGGAATACACGCAGAAGACTACGAGGTTAATCGGCCCAGAAAAGCCTTTTCCCCAGCAGAGCTCATACATCAAAATTTTGCTGGTTGGATGGGGCGGATTTTTGGTGGGATCAAAGCTCATATCATGGAAAATTCATTATAAATGACACTCGTAAGTCAAGGTACTGCTGTATTGTTAAGAGAGAGAGAGAGAGAGAGAGAGAGAGAGAGAGAGAGAGAGAGAGAGATTTTTTATTTTTTCATGAAGCTTGTGGATATATAGAGTGGAGCAGTACCCATCATCCACAGTGGAGACGTCATTGCTGATAGTTCCCAGGAGGTTTACAAACTAGAGGTGTTATAATAGGGGATCTTCCTGAAGAGAGGTTTTGTGAGTGTTTTAAAATTATAAACTTCCATATGGTTTTGCTTCATCTGCCACAAGAACAAGCATTTGATACAGAACAGTGGGAAGCATCTGAACATAAATTGGGTGGTGCAATCAAAAAAATAAAAATAAATGGCAGAGACAGGATTGTTTGTGCCTACAAAAAGTCCATGAGCATTCATTCATTTTCTGAACTGCTTAATCCTAATTACGGTCACCGGAAGGTTAGCCAGCTCAGTAGACTCTGGGCGAGGGCACAGTACACCCTGGACAGCTCACGAGGCCATCTCAGGGCAGAAACACGCTGACGGCTATGCGGCTCCTCATGACAAAAGTCAGCAAAGGTTTTTTACATGAACCTTCCGCCACAGACAGTAAGAGACATGACCGGCCTTTGATAACCAATTAGCTGCACTGGGGTGGGGGCAGTGACAACCACTGGCCGTGGGGCTTAAACCCCTGAATTTAGGATTGATAATCCAGCACCGTACCACCGGGCCACCACTGCCCTGCAAGTCCAAGAGCAATTGGAGCAGATTAATTTCCTTCAGAAGGGTCATGGATGGTCTGACTATTAATAATAAAAAAACCCCACCCAGAACAAGATATGTGATGGTTAGGACACCATAGACAAGCTGGACAGCCAGATAAGATAAGATACAACTTTATTAATCTCACAATGGAGAAATTCACTGTTACAGGCTCTTGAGGTACTATCAGTAGGGGGTGCAAAAATAGATACAAGTACAAACATACACACATACATATATAATATAAGTAAATAAATAAATAGATACATAAATAGTATAAATTAATAAACAATAAAAGAAAAGAAAAGAATGGAGCAACTTTATAGACTGGCCTATATTAAAGTGTAATGTATCTGAGGGCAGAGTAGATGGGTTGATATGGTTCACAGTCAGTGGGGTAGATGTGGTTGATTAAAGTGCACGGGGTTTTTATTGCACATAACCGGTATTTTCACAGACAGTTACAAAGTGGCGTTGTACAGTCTGACAGCGGTGGGAATGAACGACCTGCGGTAGCGCTCCTTCCTGCACTGAGGATGCCTCAGTCGTCCACTGAAGGAGCTGCTTAGCTCCTCTACAGTCTGGTGCAGTGGGTGAGAGCTGTTGAACAGGATGGATGTGAGCTTTGCTACCATCCTCCTCTCACTCACCTCCTCCACAGAGTCCAGTGGGCAGCCGAGGACAGAGCTGGCCCTCCTGACCAGCTTGTTCAGTCTCTTCCTGTCCCGCTCTGTGCTGCCCGGGGCCCAGCAGATGGCAGCGTAGAGGATTGCAGAGGCTACCACAGAGTCATAAAATGTCCTGAGCAGAGGTCTGCATATGCCGAAGGACCTGAGTCTCCTCAGAAGGTGGAGGCGACTCTGGCCCTTCTTGTACAGGGTGTTGGTGTTGTGGGACCAGTCCAGTTTATTGTTAAGGTGAACACCCAGGTACTTGAAACTGTCCACTGTCTCAATGTCCTGTCCCTGGATGTTCACTAGTAAGTGTGTGTGTGTGTGTGTGTGTGTGTTTGAGTGCTTCTCCTGAAGTCGACCACCATCTCCTTCGTCTTCCTAGTGTTCAAGCACAGGTGGTTGCGCTCACACCAGTCCACGAAGTCAACGATGACCGACCGGTACTCCAGCTCGTTCCCCTCTGACACACGGCCCACGATGGCGGAGTCGTCCGAGAACTTCTGGAGGTGGCAGCTGTTTGTGTTATATATGAAGTCCGAGGTATAGATGTTATAATGGAAGGTAGTTAGTACTCACTAACTGACCATACATAGTTAACAATCTAGAAAGCTTGGTCTATGTTTTAGGAGCTGGGATGTAGACAACCCCCCATGCATGTTGGTAGACTGTAGAGCAAGAAGGGGGAGGGGAAGCTGCTGTTGTGAACCGTAAAGGGAGTAGCTAAAAGAAAAAGTAGTCATGGAAGCTGGTGCATAGTCAGGAAATACCAGAAGGTCAACCAATCAGCATGCAACTCAAGGTTTTCCACCTGCTTCACATCCCACTTCTTCTTCTTCTGTCATCCCAGCTGTGGACTTCAGCTGCCACTGAGCTCACGGTTGACTGAGCATATTACACAAGGGTGGCTGCCTATGCCTTCCCTCAGCGCCCATTGCACAGCACTTGGTCTCCCATTCAAGAACTAAACAGACCAGACCATGCATAGCTTCTGAGATTAGATGGAATTGGTACAGAGACACCACATTCCACTGACCTCCTGCTATTTCTAGATGGCTTTAAATTAAAAGAGATGAAATCTTGGTGAACAACAGTTGGGTTTCATGCCAAGAAAGAGCACCACAGATGCAGTGTTTGCTTTGAGGATGTTAATAGAGAAGTACAGAGAAGGTCAGAAGGAGCTGCATTGTGCCTTTGTGGATCTGGAGAAAGCATATGACAGGGTGCCGAGAGAGGAACTGAGGTATTGCACGAGGAAGTCTGGAGTGGCAGAGAAGTATGTTAGAGTGGTGCAGGACATGTATAAGAAATGTAAGACAGTAGCGAGGTGTGCTGTCGGTGTGATAGAAGAGTTCAAAGTGGAGGTAGGATTGCATCAAGGGTCAGCACTGAGCCCCTTCTTGTTTGCTATGGTGATGGACAGACTGACAGACGAGGTTAGACAAGAATCTCCATGGACTATGATGTTTGCAGATGACGTTGCGATCTATAGTGAGACCAGAGAACAAGTGCAGGAAAATCTAGAGAGGTGGAGTTATGCCCTGGAAAGGAAGGGAATGAGGGTTAGCCTCAGTAAAACAGAATACACATGTGTGAACCACAAGGACCCAAGAGGAACGGTGAGGTTACAGGGGGCAGAGATAAGGAAGGCGGAGGATTTTTAGTACTTAGGGTCAACAATCCAGAGCAATGGAGGGTGTGGAAAAGAGGTAAACAAGCATATGCAGACAGGTTGGAATGGTTGGAGAAAAGTATCTGGTGTGATGTGTGATAGGAGAGTATCGAAAAGAATGAAAGGAAAAGTGTACAAGACGGTGTTGAGGCCGGCCATGTTGTATGGTTTAGAAACAGTGACCCTGGGGAAAAGACAGGAGGCAGAGCTGGAGGTAGCAGAGATGAAAATGTTGAGGTTCTTTTTGGGAGTCACGAGGATGGATAGAATCAGGAATGAACACATCAGAGAGACAGCACATGTTAGAGGTTTTGGAGACAAAGTCAGAGAGGCCAGATTGAGATGGTTTGGACATGTACAGAGGAGGGATAGTGAGTATTGTATATTGGTAGTAGGATGCTGAGGTTGGAACTACCAGGCAGAAGGCCGAGAGGAAGACCAAAGAGAAGCTTTATGGATGTGGTGCAGGAGGACATGAAAGTAGTTGGAGTAAGAGTAGAAGATACAGAGGATAGAGTGAGATGGAGGTGGATGGTTTGCTGTGGCGACCCCTGAAGGGAAAAGCCGAAAGGAAAAGAAGAAATTCTGATGCTGTGTTGTATGCTGGAAGGTCTGATATCGGACACTCACTCATTTCATCCTCGTCAACGTCACAATGGATCAGAATTCGATCCAGAGAACATTGGATACAGGGCATCTGAGTGCTACCCCTGTCCACTGCAAGGCACCACGCTCGCAGATGTTGATAGAGTAGGAGCATTTGATCTTAATTAAATCCATCTAATGATGTCTTTTGAAGCTTATAAGCTTAGAAACCCCTTGAGGAAACCCACAAGATTCAGAAAGAAGATGAACAGAAACTCCATACAGGAAGCTGGAGCTGGGAGACAATGATGCTACTCTATACACCACTGTACCTTTCAGCTCAAGTGCAAAGCACCGAAAATGTTTGAGTGCACTGGCCGCAATATTCACAGCCTGAAACATAATCCAGAAGTTCTCGAGTATCTGCAAGCCATCTGTCCAATAAAAAAAGAGTCTCTTGATCTCAGTGGAAAGAAAGCAGCCTGAATATATTCGGTGGACATCCTCCAGACAATCGCCGGTGATGGCCTTAATAGAAGAGTATGGGCCTTTAAAAGGGGTGGCTCTATGGTGAACATTCTGGGCTATTAATCTGAAGGTTGGGTGGAGTCGAGCTCTCCTCCCTCCAAGCTACCACTGTTGGGCCCTTGCTCAAAGCCACATATGGGACTGTGAAACTTTCCAGGTTTGGGTTGAACTTTAACCTTGAACTATTCTGCATTTCAAACATAAACCATTTCACTCTGAGACACAAACACATATACAGCCACTGAACATGCTCTCACCCCTGCACTCTACTCGGTGAGATCACCCCCCAACACACACACACACACACACACACACACACACACACACACACACACCTCCATGGCTTCTGTCATTACACAGAGCACACTGCAGCTGTGCCACCCATACAAAGTTCCTCATCCAACTTTACTCTCAGTGGCACACTGGAATAATAGAAAATTTAAAAAATAATAAATTAAGTTCACTCTCTCGAACCAGTCCTTGATCCTGACTCTGCCTCCACAGGGACCAGAAGAACTGACAGTGAGTTAAAAATGGACAGTAGCATGTGCTTTGGGAGTATTTTTGGAAATAACCACATTTTTAAGTAAAAACAATGAGTGTTTACTTGATACTTCTCAGCCACTCACCAAACCATTGAATCATATTAGAGTGACAAAGAGGCTGGAGCCAGTCGACATGGGGTGAAGGTGATGTACGCCCAGAAGAGTTCGGCAGGCCATCACAGGGCCAACACAGACTCAACCATTGACACTCATATACATAGTAGTGGAAATTTCGAACAGCCAATTAGTCTAATATGCATGTCTTTGGAGTGTGTGTGTGTGTGTGTGTGTGTGGGGGGGGGGGGGGGGGGGGGGGGGTGGGTTTGGTAAAACTCCACACACATACACACACACACACACACACACACACACACTTAGTGGCAATTTGGAAAATAGACCTTTGGTCCTTCTTTTATGACAAAGTCAGTGGTATTACTATGGAAAATGAAACAGCATTTCATGTTATGATATTGATCTAAGTGCAGTAGTTCACGCTTGTGTAATTTAAGGAATTTAATTGGACTTTGTAGATGCAAAATCAGGTGAAAACAAAGATTCAAGCAACTTTCTAACAATAAACCTTGAAGAAAACAAGATCCTTCTCAGTTTTAGATTTCAAGACTTTCATGTAGCCTAAGGAAGATTTTTTTTCTTTCATTTTCTGAGCCACTTTATCCATTATTCGGGCTGCAGAAAGGCTGAAGCCCATCCTAGCCAAGAGAGGATACATTTTGAACAATTTACCAGATTATCCCAGGGCTAACACGCAAACACACACACACACACACACACACACACACACACACACAATCTTTTGAATTCCCAATTAGGAGAAATCAAGAATATCTAGTTTGTTAGATGTGCCTGTCTTTCAACTGTGGGAGGAAACCTGAGCACCTGGAGGAAACCACCGCAAGCATGGAGAGAACACATAAACTTCACAGAGGAATGGTCTTGTTTGGCATGATGATCAAACCGGAGACCTTCTTGCAGTGTGCAGTGAGGTATACCTGCAAGCCGCAAGCCACTACTAACCATGCAGCTCAGCAAGAAGCTCTGAAATTTTAATGACTTATATGGCTTTCCAACCAACCAACCAACAGACCAACCAATCACCTATACCTCCTATCTGACTGAGATGGATGTCAATCAAACAAGACAAAAGATGTATGCTAGCTATGCAAACACGGTGAAGATATTGTTCTTTTCACTGTACATTATAACCACTAAAAGACTTAAATACTGTATATGGCAGTTAGCAGACACCCCAATCCAGAGTGACTTTCATTTATAAACAATTGACCAGTTGAGGGTTAAGTGCCTTGCTCAATGCTCAATAGTGGTACCTTAGGGGTACTGGGGCTTGAACTCATTTCATTTCAATTTCTGTAACCACTTAATCCTAATTAGGGTCATGGGGAGGCTGGTTCTCATCCCAGCTGACTTTGGGTGAGGGCAGAGTACACCCTGGACAGCTCGCCAGGCTATCGCAGGGCAGAAACTTGTCAATGACTTTGCAGCTACTCTTGTCAAAAGTCAGCAATGGTTGTCGTACATGCCTTACTGATAGTGAGAGACATGGCCAGCCTTTAATAATCTATTGGCTGCATTTGGGGGCACAACAGTGACAACCCATTGAGAGTGGGGCTTGAACCCCCAACCTTAGGATTAGTGATCCAGCACTTTACCACCAGGCCACCACTGATCAGGCTTGTACTCCTGATCAGTAATCCAGAGCAGCCACCATTGCCACTTGGTTGGTATGCCATCTCAACATACTTTTAGCTTGCTAAGATAAATTTGGAAAACTGCTGCTTTGCAACTACTGACAAAAACCCTCAGGATGTGTCACTGCAAGAAATCCAGCAAACCAGACACAACTCCTGAAGGCTGCTTAATGCACAACATGGTAGTCAAGTCTGACATGCAGTTGCCTTTCCAGAGAAAGGCAAGTGAGAGCACAGGATCATCTTCTCCTTTCTTTCTTGTGCAGAAATGAAAACCTGAGAGTCATGGTTGTCTCACCCTCAAACCCCCCCCCCACCCCCCACCCCAAAGAAATAAGATAAGATAAGGCCATACTTTGACAGATCTTTAATAAGGTCTGTGTGCAGAATGGTCTCTGTGACCTTGAATCTTATGGTGCTCATTATCCCTGATTTTTTAAAAATATATTGCAAAGACCTTTTATTCAGCTTTCTGTTGGTTAGACCACTCTGGTTCTCCACCCTACAAATAACAATCACCATAGATAACCCAAGGATGCAAAGGATACAATTCTTCATCTCTGTGGAGGAACCCTTAAAGGATTCATATACTGCAGAAACCAACAACAGATGGTTTTATTTGTATGGAAGTTCTCAAGAAGAAACTTTTAGAAAGAAAGCTACAATAGAATTACCCACCGTGAGACTTCATCATTTCATTAAAACATTATGACTTGTAACACTGCCATCATTAAAGAAAAAAACTGACTTCAGGATGTAAACAATTAAAATAAACAACACAATTGGACCTTTGTTCCCAGATGGGAAGTGAACAAACCTTCCAAATAACTACTTGTTTGCTATAAAGAAAAGTATAATGTGTATGTATGCTAAAGCTGGGAAAATGCTTATGGATGGTGCAGTGGGAGAGCGAGAGATCTCAGAGAGGAGAACGGCAATAGAGAAAGTGAGGTTAGAATAACAGAGTGCTCCAAACTCAGTTATACTGCTCCTGGAACACCAATGTCTCCATAGACCAGTTTAGTTCTTCAGTAGAGGCCTTTTCTCTCCAACAAAAATACTCACAAAATAAAGGCTGAGTGTTCCAAGTACAAACACTTCAGCTGAGTTCAATAACTATTATTCATGTCCTATTTCTTTTTCCCCCCTGAATGCAATAGCTTCATTGATATTAATAAGCAAACCCCTAAAACCCTAACCCTGCTTTCCTATTACTAGTATAAGGCAGAGGAGCAGAGGAGAGCAATAGTTTCATGTCAATGCTATGTTGTTTAAATATTTATGGCTGCATTAAAATCTCTAAGAAGTTAAGGTATCACAGACTCATCTTGTTTTCCAGCCTCTTCCAACCTTCGAGGTGGCAAATGCAATCTTTAATTTTGCAGATCATTGAGTTTTCACCCAAACTTGGAAAGTGCAACCCCAGCTAAATCAGGAAAAAGTCAAAAACATTATGTTGAAAATGAAAACAATGATTTGTAAATATCTTCAACCCGTATTTCATTTTGGCAGCATGGTGGCGAGCATGTCCAGCACACAGCAATGATGTGGAGTGTGCATGATCTCCACATCTTTTGGTGAGTTCCATCAGGGTGTATTTGTTTCCTCCCACACTTCAAAGGCATGCACATTAAGCTACTTGGCTGTTTCAGATTACCCTAGGTTCGAGTGTGAAAGATTTTTTGTGTGTATGTGTTGGAAGAGATAAACTCCAACCTCCCCATGACCCAAGTAGCACCAAAGGAGCTGGTGACGGAGAAGAGCCATGAAAAAACATTTTCTCCAAAAATTTGCTTCCTTTGGACACATTTAGCTTAAAGTTCGTGTTTTGGACAGTAAAATGTTAATTTGGATTGCTAAAGTAATCCACAGCCCGTGTGATATACATAGACATGTACATATACATATACATACATATATATAGCATATGACAGGGTGCCAAAAGAGGAACTGTGGTATTGCATGAGGAAGTCTGGAGTGGCAGAGAAGTATGTTATAGTGGTACAGGACATGTATAAAAGATGTAAGACAGTGGTGAGGTGTGCTGTCGGTGTGACAGAAGAGTTCAAGGTGGCGGTAGGACTGCATCAAGGGTCAGCTCTGAGCCCCTTCTTGTTTGCTATGGTGATGGACAGACTGACAGACGTGGTTAGACAAGATTCCCCATGGACTATGATGTTTGCAGATGACATTGTGATCTGCAGTGAGAGCAGAGAACAAGTGGAGGAAAATCTAGAGAGGTGGAGGTATGTCCTGGAAAGGAGGGGAATGAAGGTTAGCCTCAGTAAGACAGAATACATGTGTATGAATGACAAGGACCCAAGAGGAACGTTGAGGTTCCTGGGAGCAGAGATAAGGAAGGTGGAGGATTTTAAGTACTTAGGCTCAACAATCCAGAGCAGTGGAGAGTGTGGAAAAGAGGTGAAGAAGCGTGTGCAGGCAGGTTGGAATGGCTGGAGAAAAGTGACTGGTGTGATGCGTGATAGGAGGATATCGGCAAGAATGAAAGGAAAAGTGCACAAGACGGTGTTGAGGCCAGCGATGTTGTATGGTTTAGAAACAGTGGCCCTGGGGAAAAGACAGGAGGCAGAGCTGGAGGTAGCAGAGATGAAAATGTTGAGGTTCTCTTTGGGAGTAACGAGGATGGATAAGATCAGGAATGAGTACATCAGAGGGACAACACATGTAAGAGGTTTTGGAGACAAAGTCAGAGAGGCTCGATTGAGATGGTTTGGACATGTACAGAGGAGGGATAGTGAGTATATTGGTAATAGGATGCTGAGGTTGGAACTACCAGGCAGAAGGCCTAGAGGAAGACCAAAGAGACGATTCATGGATGTGGTGAAGGAAGACATGAAGGTAGTTGGTTGTAAGAGAAGAAGATGCAAAAGATCGGGTGAGATGGAGGCAGATGATTTGCTGTCGCGACCCCTGAAGGGAAAAGCCGAAAGGAGAAAAAGATATATATATATATATTTATATAGTTACGTATGCCTAATGGATTCTATCCCGGACAAGCCCCCACTTGTTACAATAGGAAAATTTAGAGTATTGAAATTGCCTTGTGAAACCAGCAAAGCACAACAGACATAAACTATGTACAATTTAATATAATATGAACAAAACAAGACAAAATTCATAACTTACAACTTAGACCTAAACCATATACAAAGTAACCAAGGGTCCCATGGTCACCATGTGCCTGCAGCGGGGTATGCGGAGCATGTGCTGGTGGGGAAAGGCTTGCCATCCCACGTGTCGGACGAAGCAAATGATGACCATCCTCGTGTGGGCTGTGTGTGGTCGTGGATGATGGACTTCGACGATGAAGTCCCGAACGGCGACACTTGAGTTCCATGATCCGCCTTGGATGACTTCCCCTTTTGGTGATCCGCCGCGATGAGCCTCCTTAGTTGATCTGCCTGAAGCGACACGAAGAGACCCGAAATCCTGGAGGAGATTGGAGGAGACTGTAAGAGCCTGTAGCCAGTCTGCAACAGGTCCTTAATATAGATTCCTCCAACAAGTTGTTTTCTCTCTGGTACAAGCCTGAACAAGTCCAGGCAAGCCCAGACAAGCCGCGACATGTCTGTGTTGCTCCTCCCCTCCATTGGATTGTGCAACTCCAGTCCTTTCCACCGTTTTCTATAGGATGCAGCACTCCCCTGTGATTTCGCAACACCCCAAAGCATTGTACAATACCACCAGTACACGTGCACCCAGGTCTCACACCACTACTACCTTAAAGTACATGTGTCCTTAAACATATTGCATCTATGTGTGAAACTATCAATAGCCCTGACTCACCAATGTGTACCAGTGAGTAGATACAGCAAACATATATTATATAAGTATTTTTATATTTACATTCACACAAATATGTACATGCTCGTTTTATATATATATATATATATATATATATATATATATATATATAATGTGTGATATAGCATTAGCTAGATAAATAATTTTCCTTAATACAGCGCTGTCTGAGGGATTGATGATTATGGGAGTTCATCTTAGGCTTGCACCCTTTCCTTTCACACAATAAAATACCTCCATACTTGTTCACTTTACATGGCCGTGGTGGCTCAGTGATTAAGGCTATGGGTTCCTAATTTGAAGGTTGACAGTTCAAGCCCCGGTATCACCAAGCTGCAACTGTTGAACCCGTAACCCTCAGCTGTATTAAAATGTAAGTCACTTTGGATAAGGGTGTCTGCCAAATGCTGTAAATAATTTTATGGTAAAATACCCAAATACTTTATATTTCTTTGAATAATATTGTTTTAAACATTCCAATACTTTTTAAGCATTTATTAGCAAACTGCAGAACTATATCTTGTTAAAATCTTGTTGATGTTTTTTATAGGCGAGGCCTTGCCGTGATTCCACTTTTGTAACAAATCCTGATTGCAATTACAATGGTACCTCACTTTACGAAAGTCTCATCAAACGAAAAATGCTGGTTACGAAACGCATTATATTAAAATTTTTGTCTCTGGATACGAAACAAGTTCATGTTACGAAAGCACCATGTTAAAAATTCAAACGCGCCATTCAAACATTCAAACAATGCGCGAGTTGCTTTCCCATTGGTTGTCTCCCAACACCCCGCCCCGCTGGCCTCCCATTGGCTAGGAGGGAACTGAATCTCCATAACTGTATGGATAATTGTATCCATAATTGTACATAACTGTACGCATAATGCTTTTCATGTGCCTTCGACCCATTGTTCGACACACGCGTGAAGGAGAGTTGTACTGTTGGTTCATGAGTTTCGTGAGTTTTTTGAGTGTGCTTATTGCAGCGTTATTTTTCATTATTACTCATGACCCTGATCTTAAACACCGGTGCACCACAGAACCCTGTGTGCTCAGCCATGCTCTCTTCAGCCTCTTTACACATGACTGCTCTGCTAGCCACTCCACAAACACGCTTGTAAAGTTTGCCGATGACACCACCATGATAGGCCTGATGTCAGACAATGATGAGACACACTACAGAGAGGAGATTCAGCACAGTATAAACTGGGGTTCAACCAATAACCTCATTCTGAACACCAGCAAGACCAAGGAGGTCATAGTGGACCATAGGAGGACAAGGAAGACAGAGCATGCTCCTCTTTATATTCATGAGGAGGTGGTGGAGCATGTGGACAGGATTAAGTTTCACATTTCATCTGACCTGTCCTGGTCTGTCAACAGCTCACACCTGCTGAAGAAGCCCAACAATGGCTCAGGTAAGATGAAACGTACTGGATTCTCCTCTCAATTGCTCAAGAACTTCTACAGCTCTACAATAGAAAGTTTTCTCCGTCTCAGTGCAATGGTGTGGTACGGCAGCTGCACTGCTCAGGACAGATATGACCCTGTGGGGTGGTGATAACCACACAGGGGATTGTGGGCTGCCGTCGACCAGATCTACACACGATATGTACTGTCTGGCTACAGAAGAAGGCCGGTTGCATCGCGAAGGATTCCACACACCCTGGAAATAAACTGTTTGTACTACTTCCTTTGTGAAAGCGGTCCACAAACATCAAGACCATCACAACCAGACTCGAAAACAGCCTTCATTAAAGAGCAATGAAAACCATCACCCATCCACCCCCTCGCAATCTCTCTCTCTCTCACACACACACACACACACACACACACACACACACACACACACAAGTCCTTTGCATAAGAACATTGAGTCTACAAACTCTACGACTGTATTGCACTGCCACACTTTACCTCGTTTACATTCTACATTATCCTACTTGCCGCTACTATTCATTCATTAATTCCATTCTGCAAACCCTCAATGTACATATTGTGTTTCTTAGTGTTTGTTTCTCATTCATAGGTACAGCGTTTACATTTTTATATTTTATACTTCAAGTTTTGTGTACAGAGTAGCTTGTGTTTATATTCTGCTTCTGACAGCCTTAATTGCAGTTTATTGTCCTGTTTGCATCTTTTAATGCAGAGAGCCTCATAGCTTGAATCTGGAGGAAACACTCAAGCATGAGTAAAAGCATACAAACATCACATAGAAACCTCCCCAAGCTTGGAATATGAACCCAGGATCTTCTTGCTGGAACACCAACATGCTGCGTGATTTCATTCATTCATTTTCTAAGCCACTTAATCCTGATTAGGTGGGGCTGGTGGCATAGTGGTGAGGGTGCTGGGCTCATGATCAGGAGGTCGTAGATTTGAACCCCAGTTAGATCCCCACTGTGCTAAAACCCCTGGGCAAGGATTTAACCCCAATTGTGCCTCTGTCCACCCAGCAGTTTGAATGGGTACCAGTAAAAATACTGGGAAGGTAACCTGTAATTGACTCGCGTCCCATCCAGGAGGAGTTGAACTTGTGGAAACTTCATGCTATGGATATTGGGAATAAGCACTGGCCTGATGAGCTACTAGGCTCGGGTGTAAAAAGCCCATCAGACTTACCTTACCAATCCTAATTAGAGTCACAAGCGCCCATCTCAGCTGACTCCAAGGGTGGGTGGGATACACCCTGGCAGCTCGCCAGGCCATCGCAGGGTTAACATTCACACTCGTACCTAGGGGCAATTTGGAACAGCAATTAGGCTACTGTGCATTTTTAGACTGTGGGGGGGAAATGGAGTCCCCGGTGAAAACCCACGCAAGCACGGAAAGAGAATACAAACTCCACACTTAAACACCCGAACTGGGAATTAAACCCAGGCCTTCTTGCTGTGAGATGGACATGCTAACCATTACGCCACTGTGCAAACTGCACGGTTTCACTCATCATAATTTAATTGCTTCACATTTACATAATTTGTTCTTATCCAGAGCGACTTCCAATTTTTTTTAATATACAGCTGAGCCTTGCTCATGGGCCCAACAGTGGTGACACTGGGGATTCAACTGCTGACCTTTATATCAAGCACCCATCGTTTCATTTTATTCACAGTATGGGGTTTTAACAACCTTTTATACTTTTCACCAGACCCATTATCCAAAAGGTGCTATTAGTGCAAGACCTTCGACTCATCTGGCCTAACTCGCAGGGATATGAGATGAAAGAAAATAGCTAAAAACGAAGATGTCTTCTGCTTTGAGAAAAGAATTGAAAGCATCAATATAATCCCACTATTCAATAAGCCTGAGCGTCGATGAAATCAGTGGGAACTACTCAGAAATATAATTCCTTATGTGCACAATAGACTGAAATGTTTTTGGTATGTGGCAGGTACTAACATCTCCTTTGCAGTGACGGACATCTCTGTTCTCAGATCGAGAGCTATAAAAGACCACAAGTTTTGTGGGTTACACCAAAATCTGGTTCAGTTCCTTCGAGGAAATCAAGAACCTCCAGTCATCATGATGCATCCTTCCTCACTCCTTGTATTTGCACTTTTGATCAACTTGATCTTTCAGTCAGTAACCTTAGGTTTGCCTGCAAGTAGAATTAAAGACGATGCAACAAACCTCAATGGCTTTAGTGCGGTGATGGATGGAGATCCATCCGTGAAAGAAGCAGCACCTGATGATTTCTTCCTGAGAAGATTCCCACTCATAGACGGAAGGCTGACTGAAGAAGATGGGACAATGAAGATCTTCATCCTTTCTGTAAGTATGGCTACTGAAGGTATTGCCCAACATGTTAGAAAAGCTGGTTTCCTCATGAGGTACCAGCCATGAGACCACGTGTTGTAGGGTTATATGTAGAACCCTTTGTGACTTCTTGACACAATGAAAATTCAGCAACGTTTTACGGTGCTCGCATTTTGTCTGAGAACATAGATTTCAACAAGTGTATCTGCCTTCAGGTTCTGCAATTTGAGAAATTTTGGTATGGGGGTGGTGGTACATTGTGACATCACAGCTCCACTGTCAATCACCTCACTCACTCACAGACAATTAGCTGCACTGGGTGAATGGGGGTGTGTGTGTGTGTGTGACAACCCATTGAGAGTGAGGCTTGAACCCCCAACCTTGGGATTGGTGATCCAGCACCTTACCACTGGACCACCACTGCAGGTCATCACATGCCTTATTGTTTTTGTGGAATTCTCCCCACATCCATGGCGATGTTTCAACAAGCTACCCACAGCACGCCGGTAGGCAGGTTAGAACAAAAAACTGTCTCCGGACAATAAGTGAAAGTGTACACATAGAAGGGGCTGGTCACCCATCCAGGTTGTGTTCTCCTCTCCCAGCCAGAGGCATAAATTTTGAATATACAGTGACCCTGACCAGAGTAAAACTCTTACTGAAAGTGGAGCTATATTTATGGGGATATATTGCTTCCTCGCTGTGGTTTTAATTTTTTTTGGACGTTCAAGCTTTTACCTTTCGGAAGGGGTTTTATTGGGAAATTTTCTTAAGTGGAAGCATTCTGTCTGAGAACATACACTTCCCGCGAGTTATGGCAGACCTTCACGGGATTAAAGTCATAAAACTCCTCCAGCGATGCTTTCTGACAGATTATGAAACACCATTGTAACAAATACTTATTTCTCTGTTAAAGTATATATATCAGTTCAAGGTGCTTTTCATCTCGCACCATTATGTAAAACAAATGCTTTTAGGGCAGTGGTGGCTTTGTGGTTGCTAATCCAATGGTCAGTGCTTCAATCTCCACTATCACCACTGTTGGGCTCTTGAGCAAGGCCCTTAACCCTCAATTGCTCAGTTGTCTAAAAAAAAGATGATTGTGGGTCGGTTTGAATAAGAGCATCTTCCCAATGCTGTAAATGTTTTATTTCCACTTAGCCTTCCTTAAACAATATTATTGGCAACTATTGTTGAAGCTCCAAACATCTTGTAGCTTTAGGAGTACGTGTTATGGAGAAATTGAAACATTTTAATCAGTAGGTGTATCTTTGGCTGACCTTCTCTTATATTGGCCTGGAAAAGGTTCCTCTCTGGAAATGCTGCCTAAATCATGCTGAAACAGTTATCAGAGTCATCGAAGGAACAACTGAAGAAAGGAGAAGTTCTAGATACGTGGAGGGGAAACCATGGTCTGTGAATAAAGGGGGGATGGTGGAGTGAGACCTGGGGAAACTTTGGTTCAATTTGGACAAATTCTTTTATGTAGGGTTCCATACTCAACACGACATATCAGAACATTTCAGGAGCTCTTGGGTGTGTGCTGTTCAAATTATCTTTAAACGTCTCCAGGTGTTGGTTGGAAAAAAAAGAAAGAAAGAAAGAAAAAGAAAAGAAAGAAAAAAAATATCAGGCTTTCTTCCATTGCAGATCCCCAAAGAGGAAACGGCGGTTTGTGTATAGTTTCGTGAATGAGATTGCTTGTGTAAGGTGGTCAGTGGAGAAGGTCATCGGCCCACAGACGCCGCTCAGTAATTGTCAATGATCTGTTCCTCTCAGGATTTAGGATCAAAAGGGGCTTCGGGGAGTGACGCAAGCTCTGGTTTTGGACGAGTCTTCCCCGCATTATCGTCATGGAGAATTGACCGCGGTCTCGCTGCAGCTCAAAAGGATGAGTGGCACAATGCAGACAATCTAATCCCCATGGCCAAGAGAGACCTGGACAATAAGCGTATGTGTACTTTTTACTTTTGCCTTTCCCTCCCCCCAATACATCATTGATGAATGCAATATTATAGACTAGCCAACAGCCAGACTCGGGTGCACATACTCTACGGTGATGCATTTCGTCAAGCAGATGTCTCTTTCCTGTCATTTTGAGTCATTTAAAAGAAAGAAAAAGATGGGATTTCAAAATCTTGACAGTTCCCACAACATTGATCCTTTCCAGAGTCTAAATCTGTGCAGCCATCCAAACACAGTTTCTCACTTTCCTTCATTAAGATTACAATAGCCAAGCCTATGCATGATTCTCCCAGAATGCACAAAAAGGTTTCTGGGTGGGCTCCTGCACATCATAAACATTACTCTGTGAAAATGACCTCAGTCTGAAATGAAAGGGATGCACATGGGGCTTCGGAGTTGCACAACACCAAAAGCATTCATCCTAATCAGCGGTAGGTCGAGTCTGAATCCTAGCAATACTGCGGCTGTCCTTGAGCTCGGGGTCATAGAATGTGTGCAGTTGGCCGTGCTGTTTTTGGGTGGGCGGGAGGGCGATATAAGATTAGATGTCAAGTCATAGCGACACTAGCCACTGGCGGGGATTTGTTAGCCTGGGTATGCAGAAGAGGGTGAATAGCTTTTATGTTGCCAAGTGCTCAGCTGCATGATGATGTAATATGAGCAGCAGTTTGGGGTTATTTCTATGCACGGTGAACGAAGCAGATGTAGACTTTTACTCTTTGTGGTAGAAATTTACTGTTTAGTAGCTGTTGGGGGATAAGACAGCGTTAGCGCATTGACAACTCATCAAGAAAATGTTTCTTAAAAAAACAAACAATAAGTGCATTATATTTCTCTGCATATTTAATTAAAGTAATGATTAATTGATGACCTACCTTCTTATTAAACTTTTTTAGGCTTTGATACACTAATTAAACATGAAGAACAAAGAACACAACAAGGATCATCTTTATACAAAAAAAAAATGGCCACGATTAGGCGGCACGGTGGTGTAATGATTAGCATGTCCGCCTCACAGCAAGAAGGTACTGGGTTCGATTCCCAGCCTGGTTGTTTCTGTGAGAAGTTTGCATGTTTTCCGAGTGCTTGCGTGGGTTTCCCCCGGGTATTCTGGTTTCCTCCCACAGTCCAAAAACATGCACAGAAGGTTAATTGGCTGTTCCAAATCGCCCCAAGTGTGAATATGAATGGTTTTGTTAGGGTCGGACCTGCGATGGCCTTACGAGCTGCCCCGGATGTACCCCACCCGTGGGCAGAGTCGGCGGAGATAGGCGCCAGTCTCCCAGCGACTCTAATTAGGATTAAGCAGTTCAGAAAATGAATGAATGAATGAATGAACGAAAGTCACATGATGTTCTTCTGACCCTTGTTATCTGCTTCCATGTAGTGCTGCGGTGCATGATCGGGAGGGTGTACCGACCCTGCTGGCAGATTTCCAGATAGAGGGAGCCCACAGCCATGATCTACTGTATCGAATGACTTGTTCATTTCATGTTCTTTTAAATGTATTTACAGAAGCAAAAAAAACAAACAAAAAAAACAAAATAAAAAAACAAAAAACAAACAAACAACAAAAATGTGGTGCAGTTAAATAAAACCTTTATTAAAGTTAAAATGGTGCACCTGTCTGACTAAAAACAAACCATAACAATGCCAGAACATCATGAAACAATGGCTACTTTCATAATAATAAAAAAAATAAAATAAATAAATTAAATTTAAAGAGTAGGAGGGGTTTAATCAGAAAGTCTTCCATGATGCATGTCTCCATACACCTGCCTAAAACTCTAATGTACACCTCACCACACACTCAAATACAGAACACGATGACAGCAACGAGATAAGATCTCATGAGGAAATATTCCATATAAGCTTTGAAATCATAGCCGGAAAAAGCTTGTAAGCTTGCCCTGACCTGCTATGAGCTTCTTTCTACCCATGTTGCCGCTCTTCTTTCCTGGCCTCGAGCTACAAACTTTGGCAGGAGGTCTCTTCTGGGGCGGCTGGTTCTCATCACCTCCTTGTTCCACGCACTCTCTGTTTGACAGCTTCCTCTTGGAAGTTTTGGTGATGGTTTGGAGTTCTGCCACTCCTTTCCTTGAAACACCTGTTCGGATCGGGTCGTTGGTGTCGCGTTGCTTGAGGGATGGTTTGGTCCCTGAGCCGCGGCAGGTCTGAATCGCCACTTGCTGACCCACTTCGACTGAAGAACATGCACAAATAAAAAAAATTAAAAGAAAATCCATAGATTGGAAAAAGAGTAGAGAAAAAAAAAAAAAAAAAAAAAAACAAGTGAGGGATTGTGAAATTGCTGACGTTAACCATGCGGTTTAACAGGCAGCATGTTTATTTTACAGTGCAGAAGCTGGACATTTGTCATGTAATGCAGTCAAGTTCTCACATGGAGCAGGTCTCAGATTCTTTTTTTTTTTTTTTTTTTAACAACACAAGCGAGACTGGCCAGATTTTATGGAAAGAGGAATCGTTTAAAGGTTGATCTTAAGTACCAGTCCCTGAGCAGGAATTAGGCAGAGATTGAAGCCCTGGCTCAGGAGGTGAGCCTGGGCATGAAGCCTGCAGTGTGGCGTCAGAGGCACCTGGAACACTCCCATCTGTGTGCGTTTGTGTGTTACAGAGACCCCCATAAACCATGTGTGGAAGTTATGAACTGAGCAAAAAGGACTGGAATTGTCTTGCACAAGAGTACCTTGTTTTTCACGTTTGTCTGTAGGGTCGGACTCGTCCTCAGTAGACACATTAACGGCTGAGGGAAGCGTCTGAATACGAGTGGGATGAATGCGGGTCGGGAGTTGGCATGTGTTGGGAAACTTCAGCACACGATTCAGAGGAAGACCATCCTCCATGTAAGTGCAGGCAAACTGCGAACGGACACCTCGTTCCTTTACCTGCAAGGATGAAGATAGAAGAAGAAGAGAGGGAAAAAAAACAGAACTCTAGGATTAGACAGCTGAGAGATGAGATGGAGATACCGAAGCCAAGTCAGAGAAAGGGATGCTTCTGAAATCTTGAAGGCCTTAGAGACACGCTGATCCAACACTGTTGTGCCTGTTTGAACCACGCCTGCTTGGGATCAGCAGGATTGTAGACTCATCAGAGCCAACGACCCTCAATCGAAGAAAAACAGTCAAGAATAAGGGAAAAATATTTAAAAGCAGAGTTGGGTGGGACTGGGAAAGTGAGGCTTGGAAAGAGACAGCAGATCAAAGAAGATTTCAAAGTGATTCCTATAAAGAACCGAAACAGAAAAGGCTTAGTAGAGAAGACCAGCTTTCCATGAATGTACACTGATAAAGTGCTAATAAAGTGCACCCAGAACCATCAGGACAGGAATAATAAACAAATAAAATAATAGTGTTATATAAATCAAACTGCAATTCCCAGTACACACACACACACACACACACACACACACATACACACAGTCAAATGTTTAGAAGAATGAGGGTCGTCACTGACATTAGATGTCCCAAGAGTCAGAGTCAGTAGCCGCTGCTGTAAAGCGGAGCCTGTACCGGTCCGTTGTAGTGAAGAGGGAACTGAGCCACAAAGCAAAGGCCTCAATTTACCAGTTGATCCACGTTCTAACCGTCTCTTATGGTCATGAGCTTTGGGCAGTGACTGAAAGAAAAAGATCGCGGATACAAGCGGCTGAAATGAGCTTCCTTGGCCAGATGGTGGGGCTCTCCCTTAGAAATCGGGTGACAAACTCAGCCATCCGGGAGGAGCTCGGAGTAGAACCGCTGCTCCTCCGTGTTGCAAGGAGCCAGTTGAGGTGGCTTGGGCATTTGGTTAGAACGCCTCCCGAACGCCTCCTTGGTGTGGTGTTTCAGGCTAGTCCAACCAGAAAGAGACCCCGGGGTCAAGTTAAATCACGCTGGAGGGATTATCTCTTCTCAGCTGGTCTGGGAACGCCTCGGTGTCTCCCCGGAAGAGCTGGAGGAAGTGGCTGGGGAGAGGGATGTCTAGACCTCGTTGCTTAGGCTACTACCCTTGCGAACCGACCCCAGACTAAGCAGAAGAAGATGATGATGAATCCCAACTGGCAAAGGGTTGTCTAACTGGGTTATCAAAGGCCAGTTATGTCTCTCACTGTCTATGGTGGGAGGTTCATGTAAAAGAACCATTGCTGACTTCCGTATAGAGGAGCTGCATAACTGTCAGTGTGTTTCTGCCCTGCGATGGGTGCCAGCCTCCCTGTGACCAGCCTCTCATGAAGGTCTTGGATTAGTTTGAACATGGATGACCCTGACCTAATGTTAAAGGTCAAACTCCTTCTATTGCATATATGTCAACAAGATTGTCCGATGTCTGGAGCTCATGGACCCTTGGGGTCAACTCTTATATAATGGAAATCTGCCAAACAAGTTGAATACAGTACTCCGTCCTGAGCTGATGGGATGTACATACTAATGTATACCCTGTTGAATCTCCTGCTTTAAACATACCAGTGACTCATATCGTCAAGTATTCCATACCATTCAAAAAAGGTTTGCCCTCAAGGTACTTTTATAGACCCGAGGCCAATGGTCCATACAAAAATTAGGCCAACTGAGCCGAGGTCTTTCACCAGCGGCAAATAAGTCAATATATCACCTACGTGCAAGAAACATTGCAAATCCAAAGGTGAAAAGTATAAAAACCAGCCAGGAGTACAAAATATTCTGCTGCTTACATGCGTTGTGCACACAGTAAGTTCAAACCAGTGGGGGAGGGGGGGGCATGTATATATATATATATATATATATATATATATATATATATATATATATATATATATATATAAAATAAATAAATAAATAAAAAAGGACCCCCCCCATTTTCTTTTTTCAAAAGAAAAATGGCTCTGTTTAACTGCATAAGCTAGTTTGAAAAGGCTGCTTCACTCTCACGAAGGTGTGAAATCATCAGAATAGGAATTGAATCCACAGTTTGCATGAGGCTAGTTCATGGCATTAATAACAGCATACAGATATTACATGAAATGAGATATAAACTAGTAAACTTCTAAATAAATTAAAACTCGACATAAACAAAAGCATACACAAGTCCGTTTGCATACTTTGAAATAACCATGCGCTTGTACAGATAAAAGAAAGAATACTGCATATTGTACATATGCAAATGAGTTGTGCTGTCAGAGGCACAAGATGACACTCCCTCCCCCATGTAAATCCTGACTTATGAGACCTGTCGGTTGGGAAATCTTTTTGTCTTCCTTTTGGCTTTTCCCTCTTTTGCTCAGGGGTCGCCACAGCAAATCCACGAATCCTCTGATTCGCATGTTTGATTTAGCATAGCATAGTTTTTAGGAATGATTCTTTTACATGAACCTCTCACCATAGACAATGAGACCCATGGCCGGCCTTTGATAACACAGTTAGCTGCACTGGAGGGACAGTGACAACCTTGTGGAGAGTGGGACTCAAACCCCCAACCTTAGGATCAGTGGTCCAGCGCCCTTTACCACCAAGCCACTATTGCCCCGGTCTGCCGGGAAATAGCCAATCAAAATACTCCCATGTCTTCCTATACATGTATAACCCGACAGTGCATGAGTCAGTGATCAGAGCAAAGCTTGTTCATGCTAGGTGTGTGAGTGGCTTTGGAAGGACCTCTGAGGCCAGAGAAGGGTATAGTTGTAACCATGAAGGGATGCTACTGTTGAATTTTGCTCGCGTTATAAATTACCTGCCACAGCTTTAATGTCTTCTATACATCAAGCTATAAACATGTTATTTAACCAGAACCTTGCATCAGAGTTTATATATTTTGCTTTGATAAATAAAACAAGTTTAATTTTTTACCAACTGAACGGGATTAATGGTTGCCCGCCCTAAATATGACCTCTCCGATGTACAACTGACCTGTTCATCTGCTGAGCACACTGTGTAAATCCTTATCCTTCAAATTTTATCCATTTAAATCTCCAGGCTTTAGATCCAAAGCCATGCAGAGATCCGTGCTTTGCTCTCACTGCACTAACTGACGTCAGCCTGGATATAAACTGTGATGGTGCAGTAGGATAAAGTCGTTCTGCAGACAACAGGAAGTAATAACCTTTTAAGTTTCCTCCTTGTTAGTCAGGTTACGAGAGCGATACGATATCTTCAAAGCGAAATGGATGCGGAAAAGCTTCCGGCCGCCGATCTCAGGAAGCAGCGAGCTATCCAGGGACCATTACTGCTCACTCACAGGAAGGCAGCCAGAGTGGAGACAGCTAAAGTGACATCTGCTCGCACAATCAAATAAAGACGCCGTTTTACAAAATGCGTTTAGCATGTATGCTTGAGGAGAACTCGAGTGCTGTTTATCTGCATGTTGAAACTCCTGCTTCTAAAAACTAAAGACAAGGTCTCTATAAACCCACATGGGTCATTTTATTTGTATATTGATATTATTATTATTATGGTAAAGAATTTTTTTCTTCAAAAATATGCTAATTATAAAAATTACACTGATGGCTTGTTACCTTCGTCTTAGCCTGCTCTTGTTGGCTGTTGATTCGATTGAGCAGAGGCTTTGGAGAAAGTCCTGTGGGGACCTCTGGAGATCTGCAGGCATGTGGATGAAAGAAAGCAAAAGTGAGATGATGATTATATCGTCATACTCACAGTTCTAAAGTTTTCATGTGTCTCTCTTTTACCATAAGCATGTGTTAAAGGAAAATAAACTCAATTCTAAAAAAAGCTTATATGCATCGCAGTTGTACATAAAAACATGTAACACCACTCCTACACACACACACACACACACACACACCGGAGTTTTACCTAAAAATAACTGTACTGCTAAAAATCGCACATCATTCATGAATATGCAATGGTAATACATATTCATAAAGAGCGTGATGTACCATTTGTTCCTATTAATGAGTTGATGTTTGCCTGATGCATGCAAATGTAAGCTGTATATGTGCAGATTTGTCTACTTTTATTCAGAAGTATACTAATTTATTTCTGCCTTGCCAGTTTAATATCTGAATAATGTTATTATTGCCAATAACTTGCTTTATATGAACGAAACACTTCATATTCTCAAGGTTTTGAAACAGAAGTCTTTTTCAAACCATTATATAAATTTTTAACAGATTGCAAATTTGAAAATGTAAGTAAAAATCACCTTATAATTAAAATATACACAACCATGAATTAAAAAAAAAAAAAAAAGTGTGGAAGGCTTTCCTTTCATTTCACTTTAAACAGAATGCAAAATTTTACTGCGAGTCATAAGTGATATGTATTGCTTATGGCCTGAATGTCCTTATATCTAACCACTTCAACTATTCAATTAATATTTAATAAACATTTAAAGACACAGAAAAGAAGCCTTTTGTAAAGAGTTTACCAAAACAAAAGCTTTTTTTCAAACTAGTATGCTATTTACACATGTAGTTATTGCTGTAATTTAATACAAGAGACACGTTCAATTGCAGCATTGTATTTTATACTATTCTGTACATGTAGATGTCAAATTTCAACTGCAGCCTCCACTATAGGTTGAAAGCTTATTTCTCAAATCCATCTCGTGACAGAGAATAATTTTCCTTTATTATCTATTACACATCTGTGAGCAGCGGCCTTTCAACTACCGATGCCTCCAAACAGGAAGTGGCTGCAGCACCGCGTACAATCACTCAAATGCAAACTGCCCTCAAATATTGCTCTTCTTCATGTATTATCTCGTTGCTCAAATGGGCGTCGTTTCCCTTCAATATTTTGTACTCGATTTAAAAATAAAAACTCAATGCGATTCTAATTTCAGTTCACAATCAAAACAGACAAACTCCATGATTCAGTGTTTAGTTACAAATTAGCCATAAATTCTTAACCCCATGGCAGTTAAAACTGGACACAAGTTGCAAAGTACACAGTAAAAATATTGTGTTTGTTTTAAATGCCTCCTGAACGCCTCTCTGGTGTGGTGTTTCGGGCTGGTCCAAATGGGAAGAGACCCCAGGGTCGACCTCGAACATGCTGGACAGATTATGTCTCGTGGCTGGTCTGGGAAAGCCCCGGTGTCCCCCCCAGAAGAGCTAGAGGAAGTGACTGGGGAGAAGGATGTCTGGACCTCATTGCTTAGGCTGGTGCCCCCACAACCCGACCCTGGATAAAGTGGAAGATGAATGAATGGATGTTGGAGAAGCCAGTGTGGTATAAAGCGTATCTAAGTGACCAGGTTTCATAGCAAAAAAAAAAAAAGCCAAATGGTTTCTAGTCCCACGATTGGTGAAGGCGTTTTCGTGTTAGGTTTACATGTTCTCCCTGTGCTTGCATGGATTTCCTCTGGATACTCCAGTTTCCTTCCACAGTTCAAAAGACATGCACATTAGGCTAATCAGCTCTTCAAAATTAGGTGTCTGTATGAATATTTGTATGCGTTTTGACCCTGAAATGTTCTCGTAAGCTGTTCAGGGTGTACCTCGCCTTTGCCCAGTATTGGACGAGATAGGTTGCAGTGTGGCATAGTGGTTAGCACAACCACCTAACAGTAAGAATGTCCTGGGTAGCCTCAGGGTGGAGTTTGCATGTTCTCCTCCGGTTTCCTCCCACAGTCCAAAAAATATACACATTAGGCTACTTGGCGGTTCCACGTTGCCCTTAGGTGTGCATGAATAGTTGGCTCTGCAATAGTGTGGTGAGCTATTAGGGTGTACCCTGCTTTTGTCCAGAGTTGACTGAGATCCCTGCGACCCGAGTAGGTTTCAGCAGTTAGGCAAATGAGTGAGAAACACTTTCTAAACCTTGTAATATCAATTATTAATACATACAGAAATTGGAGAGAAAACAAACAAACAAAAAACTATTACGTATTAAATATTAGCCATCAAAACATACGTGTAGAGTGTCAGAAGACAGCCAGGCTCAGCTTCATTTAGAACATTCTGATCGTCAGTGAGCAGCTGCGCTTTGTTCCTGCAGGGCGGCGCCAGAGCTTCTTCGTCCAATACGGCGATCAAGATTTTAATGGTCTCTCTGCCTACATAGGCAGTAGCGTGATTGATGGCATACGTTCGGGGCTGTAACAGAATCAGATAATCAATCCCCCTGCTTCATGGTAAAACTGTGTGGCTGAATGAAATTAGGATACATCTGGAAAGAAGACATGATGACTCACAACGAAAGTCAGAAAAAAAAAAGGCCCGCTTACATGATTTTCCTTTACAGAACATGAGCGATAAAAAGCCGAAGGTTTCTCTTAAAGTGGTGGTATTGCAAGACACCCGTGAACCACAACACCTGGAATGTTGACCTGCATCTTAAGGATGCACAAACTGTTGTACTCAAGAAACTAAAATATATAAGCATATCATAAGAGTGTAGAGCAACTGTACCCTGGCTGGACTGATCCCTTTGCCACATGCGGATTCACTGTGATGGGCGTGGATCCGGTGGATTCTCCCCTTGAGTTCTTTCACCGTGTCTTCTACAGTAGTGTACACTGGATCGGTGTTACTGAGACCCTTCAGGAGAACTGCTCTAATACTCGAGACCATCCTCTCCGCAGCCGCACTACAAGGGAATAGAAAGGAAGAAACCAGGCTCCAATGATTACTAGCGACCCACTGTTTATACCAAAATACCAAAGCCCGAAAACCCACACAACCCCTGCTTTGCAACCCAGGCTGCTCTGGCAAAGTCGGACAGTCTTGGACAGTCCCGCCCGTAATGGAATGAATCATGATCAATTCCATCATCAATCCTCAGCTCCATGACTGCATTCTCTCAGAAGGTCTGACCAATCATACCTACTCCTGCAGACATTTTTGACAAATTCATCCCAGTCCTACAGTGCACGGTCCTGTCCCTGCCAAACCCATCACAATTAGTCCCGTCCTTCCAAGCCGTCCAGAAAATGCTCAAATTCCTCTAGGTACGAGAGCAAAGAGCCCAGGCCCCTTAATGAATACTCCAATTCCTTCATGTCCCCCAATAAATGGCCTGATCCCATCCAGTCCTCCAGAAATTAACCCCATCTCTCAAATCCTTCAGCAAATGGTCCTATCCGTGCCAATCCTGTTATGACAGATGGTATCCATTACAGGGCACTGTTCACACAATGCCATCCATACTAGGGCAATTTACCACTGCCAGTCCTCCTACTGCCATGCTTTCTGGATGTGGGAAGAACGCCGAGAATTTGGAGGAAACCTACACTAGGAGTCGATTCTACTATGGTGCCTAACACACACACACACACACACACACACACACATACATACATACACATACATACACACACATGCATACACACACACATGCATACACACACATACACACACTGCCAAGATGCTCTAGCCCCCTTCAACAGAAATGCTGGACACCACTGAAAAGCGGGAGAGAAAAAGACACACTGAATCTGTTGACACTGATATGAAAACAGGTGAACATGGGGAAAAAGGAAGAAAAGAAAACTAACGCCCAGTCTATTACGAGAGGTTATTACGAGAGCAGCGATATAACAGGGTGGCATACATGCCTGCGTGGACGTATTAGCAAATGTAAACACTGGGGAGAAGCCGGGAAACGGGCCGGCCCGAATCCCTGACCCAGCTTTTGTGCAAGGGAATTACAGTAACAGAATCATCTGGGAAAACAGATGTTGGATGGACGAGAGGCCCTGATCCAGCGAGGAGGACTGTTTGTGTGTGGTAATACAGTACTCCATGAGGTGCAGCAGGAGGAAAAAAAAAAAAAAAAAAAAAAAAGGAGGGTCGCAGCCTGATGAAAGAACCCTTTTGGCTCGAGACGAATCATACTATCTACTGGGAGAAGCCCCAAAGCTGTGAAAGGAGACTGCAGGTTCAAGGCACTTGCTTCTCAGCACATTGGTGCACTCATGAAGCCTTCGTGAAATCAGTAGATGCGTCATGTCGTATTTGGGAAAGCATCCCAATGGAAGGTTTTTTTGAAGTAAGCCCAATCAGGAAAATATTTCAAAGTATGACGTCTAATCGGCAACCGAACCTCGGAATTACCTTTTGCAGGCTTTGATATCCCACAGATAAACATGCTCGAGCAATTCAAGCCATATCATTACAAGCGACATTATTAGAAGGGTGTATTGAGGCAGCCTTGGGGACAGGAGGAAAAAAAAAATAGATTTTCAGATAAATAGTGCATGTGGATTTTGATAAGGTAAAAGAGAACATGGACTTCACACCATGATCAGATTAAATAAAGATCAGTACAGGAAATCAAAAGGCTTTAATGACACAGTTAATGTCAGGTGAGGTCATTGTGTTCACGGCATACGGCTTGGACGCACGTATCAGCTGATTAGCAGGCAAACAGGACAAGGTCGGACATGCTGTGCTAGAACATTCTGTGATGACAATGGATAATAAACGTAATATAATAAAATGGTCGTTTGCAAAATTATTGGCGCCCTGAAGGAGCCTGATTACAATTTGATGCAATCAGAGAAACCACTATTGCGCCAAGAGACGTTTGTTCTCTGAAGAACTTCCTGTTTTAAATTACTGTATTTTCACACAAGGATCCACCAAGACCCTGACGCGGAGATGAATGAACGAAGATATTGGCCTTAAAACATGCATCCAAATTAACACAGACATGATTTGTGGTTCAAGTTCAAGAAGTTATTTGCTTGTAGCATCTTAAGCTTTCCTTGATGGAAATGAACATTCTTCAGGGAGGAGTTTCCCGATTATGGTTATTGCCATAATGATAATCCATTTTTATTTACGTAGCGCTAGCGGTCTATAGTCCCAATTTATAAAAGAATTGTAAAAATACAGATGTTAAAAATTCAACTCCTGAATTTATTTCAATTCAAAATCAGATGTTTTTCCTCTTCTTCACATTTTCATATTAGGTTCTTAACCTTCTTTAAAAAAAAAAAAAAAGAGAGGAAAAAAAAAAATGTTATCAGTTTCGGGTTTTCCCCTCAAACAACTGCGGCCTTCTGTTCTTCGTGGCAGTGTGATAAAATGTAAACAACAACCATTCAAGAAAACCACCTGGTCTTGATCAGCTGTACAGCTTCTCGTATTTGTACTACATCCAACAGCCGACATCCACAACACGCCGTCCAGATCCACTTCTTTTCCTCTAAACGATGCTAAACAATCAGTCCACAGAATGACAAGGTGCAGGAACCAGAAAGTACAGTGCTGTGCAAAAGTTTTTGCCCCTAACAAATTTCTGACATTTTTTGCACTTGTCACCATTATCCATTTCAGATCAAGCAAACCTAAATATCATATAAAGATAAAACACAAGTAAACGCAAAATGCAGTTTTCAGTGTCAATTGCATTTATTAAGGGAAAAAACAAACAAACATCTGAACTTACAAGGGCCGTGTGAATAAGTAATTGTCCCCCTAAACCTAATAACTGGTAACTAAGTCATGTGTTTGCGATAAGAGGCGATGAGTCGTTCACATCACCATGATGGAATTCTGGCCCGCTCTTCTCTGCAGAATTGTTTAAGATCAACCAGATCGGATGGTTTTCGGGCATGAACAGCCTTTTTAAAGTTCATGCCACGGCATCTCAATAGGGTTCAGGTCAGGTCTTTGAATCGGCTGCTCCAAAACCCTCATTTTGTTCTTTTTTTAGCCATTCAGAAGTGGACTTGCTGGTGAGCTTCAGATTATTGATTATTGTCTTGCTGCAGAACCCAGGTGCGCTTTAGCTTGAGGTCTCGAACTGATGGACGAACATTCTTTGCCAGGATTTCTTGGTAGCGAGCAGAGTACATGGTCCCATCAATCATCAACAAGTCGCCCAGGTCCTGAAGCAGCAAAGCAGGCCCAGATCATCACACTTCCACCACCGTGTTTCACTGTTGGCACAATCTTCTTTTAATCAAACGCAGTGTTCCTTTTGTGCCGGATGTAACGGGATGCATTTCTCCCAAAAAGGTCAACTTTAGTTTCATCATTTTCCGAAAAGCTTAGAGGATGATCAAGATGATTCTTGGCAAAAGTGAGTCGTGCCTTGATATTCTTTTTTTTTTTTTGTCAACAGTGGCTTTTGCCTTTGAACTGTTCCATGGATTCCACATTTGCCTCGTGTCTTTCTGATGATGGAGTCATGAACATTGCCATTGACTGAGGCCAGTGAGGCTTGGAGTTGTTCAGAAGTGGTTTTTGTGGTTTTTTAAAGTGGTTCCTTTGTGACTTCTCCGGTTAGTCTGCACCGTGCTCTTGGAGTAATTTTGGTAGGTCGGCCACTCCTGGGAAGGGTGACCACTGTGCCAGGCCTTCTCCATTTATGGATAATGGCTCTTACTGTGGTCCGCTGGAGTCCCAAAGATTTACCAATGACTTTGTATCCTTTCCCAGATGGAGACATCTCTATAATCTTCTTTCTTGTTTGCGCTTGAAGCTCACTGGATCGTGGCATGATGATTTGTGTTCAGTATGGCCTACCTCACCTTGTCAGGCAGGTTTTATGTTAGGAAACTTCTGATTGGAAATATCTGGCAGCAATCAGGCCTGGGTGTGGCCATGAAACAGAACACAGTTTTCCCCAATAATAGGATTCATCACAATTACCTCACCTTCTAACAAGGGGGCAATTACTTTTTCACAGAGGTTCCTGTAGGTTTGGATAGGATTTTTTTCTTAATAAAATCACAACAGGAAAACTGCATTTTTGAATACTTTGGTTATCTTTTGTCTAATGTTTACATTTGTTTGATGATCTGAAAAAGTTAAGTGTGACAACGGTGCAAAACGTAAAAAAAAAATCAGTAAGGGGCAAAAGATTTTGCACGGCACTGCATATTGAAGGAATCCCCCACTACATTTGTAGCGGGTAGCAACACAGAACATTTGTCTGCCAGACCATCACAGGGCAGCACACACACACACACACACACACACACACACACACACACACACACACACACACACATACTCTGACACAGACACGTGCACATATACACATACACACACACGAGCAATTTGGAACAGATAATTAGCTAAATGGGCATGTCTTTGTACTGTAGGAGGAAACCAGAGTACCCAGAGTAAACCCATGCAAGCATCACAGAGAAATACCCTGAGCCTAGGAGTTGAACGCATCACCTCATTGCTGGGAGAAAGACGAGGCAACCCCTACACTGAATTAAACCCCCGACCTTCGGATCAGTAAGCCAGCACATACTCGCTCAAGTTCCTTTCCATAAAAATCAAAAATAAATATATACAGACGCTCCCCGACTTAGGTTCATCCGTTTTATGTCTTTTTGATTTTACGGGGTTTTTCCCCCAAAAAACCCCCCCAAACTTTGAGTTTAGACGTACCTACGTAGTATGCTGACGTAATGACACTGCGTCCATTGTTTACAAATGACAGACTGAAAGTGCCCCTCCTTCTTCCCAGTTCAGTTATATATATATATATATATATATATATATATATATATATATATATATATATATATATATATATACATTGATACCTCTGTTCATGAACATAATTGGTTCCCAGAAAGTGTGTGTAAGGCGAAAAGTTCGTCTTCCGAACATTTATTTCCCATAAGAAACCATTAAAATGAGAATAATCCGTTCCCAGGTCCCCATAAAACATAATTTTCTACTAAATAAGCCTTAAAACTACACAAAAATATACCTTATTTTATGTATAATAAATGTGCTCTTGTATTGTAATTAAAGAAATAAACTGTACTGTATAATAAAGTCGTTTTATTTACCTTTGTGATGGTAGTTGATGACTTGATGGAATGGAGTGGGAGGAGGGAGGGAGGGAGGGAGGGACTTACTGTTTGGAAGGAGAGTTTGGAAATGCCTACTGTTTGGAAACACCCTTAGCCACACACGCACCCTTAATAGCTTCCTTGTTCTTAAGGATGGGAGCAATGGTAGACTTAGCGTACTGGTAATGGGACGCTGAGTCACACAAACGCACACCTCGTTCGTGTTTTTCAATGATCTCCGCCTGTGGTGGGGTCTTTTTCGGTCCCATAATAGCAAAAGTACACTCAATATGGTCCAAAATGTCTATCAAGCACAAACCACTTCCGCATTCAAAGAAAGGGAGTGACGAACTGTGACGCCATGAGCGTGCGTCAGCTTCTCGTGGCTGCCACCGTGGCGCTGTTCGACCGCGTGGTTTGGTTCGTCCGCCGAAAACTAGTTCGTCAGCAGAGACTACATGCTCGCAAATTTAATGTTCTTGAGGCGAAAGGTTAGTGAGCTTAAGCGTTCGTCAGCCGAGGTTTTACTGTGTATATATATATATATATATATATATATATATATATATATATATATACACACACACACACATATACATACATACATACACACACACACATATATATATATATATATATATACACACACACACACACACACACATATATATATACATACACACACACACACACACACACACACATATATATATATATACATACACACACACACACATATATACATACTGTATATCTGTTATATAGCATGTTACCCTTGTGTTAAGATGTCGTCTCTGTGATCTTTGTTTACACTGTTTTGCGGACTTTTGTAACCCTAAGCAAATATGGTTGGTCAGAAGCGTAAGCCTACTAGCATGGGTGCAAGTCTCATACACAGAAATGAATCTGCTCAGATCGGCACAATCTACCATGCATATTCAGTTAAGCAAAGAGAGTTGTAAAATGAATGAAATCCCAAATCCAGGGAGAACTCTCCACTCTGCTGGTGATTCATATCAGTGCAGGCTGAGTTCTAAACGAGTTCAACGGCACCCTTGCACACTTGAAAGACCGGAAGTCCATATAACCCACAGCAAGTACACTACTTTCGCAAGTACACTACTTTCGGTTTTGAGCGCCTCACATATTGTAAGCGTTGATTCGCTGTTTTAAGCTTCATGTAAAGTGACTTGGTCTAAATAAGTGACTTATTTGAAATTAATGGTGATATTATTTGATATTTTTTTTTACAATATTATGTTTATAATAATTGATTTAGGGGTGTTTTATGAGATACGATAATGGTACTTATAGATGTATAGTGACGTCTGACGCTCATACTGTACAAGTCATACGTCACTGTAACAACTTACGTTCGGCCGTCTGGAACCAATTAAAAATGTATGTCGGGGAGCGTCTGTAAATAGAACCTGCTGTAACTACAATGTTGAATTCTGCTTTCTAACTGTAGGATTTTGTCTTATTTATAGAACCGCGGTGATCTAAAATCAGCAAACTGAACCCAGAGTCTCATGTTAGAAAACTGCACCAAGTTCCACACCTGATTCACATAAACTGGTGAGATGAAGACCATGAAAAGACCAGCCAACATTTCTTCAAGCCTCCACACCATTGGTGGATTGAACAGTCAGTAGTAAAAACACTGGTAGGGGTGTTCCCAATAAACCGAGCGTTATTTATTGATTAGAACTTGTTCAGAATGTATAAACAGAAAGGTGATACCTGGGGCTGGGGGTTTCTCCTAGGATGTCTTCCAATTGATCCATGAAATGGACAAACAGAGACAATCCCTTTAAGTGTTTCCTTAAAGGGTCGGATTCCGGAGGGGCGTAGCCTTTTCCACCCAGCTCTATCGCCCGAATAAACGAAGTCGCTGCCTGGGAAGATTGGAGAGCTCTGTTATGTGAGGGTGGTGTTAAATATCTTCAATATTTCTGATGGACATCGAGAAAAGTTCACCATATTGTTACAAATATCTATGAAAGATACTGAGAACAACCCCTCCCCCTCAATTTACCCCCCCCCCACTGTTCCCTACAGTATAGTGCACTATATAGGGCGCAGGTATTTTGGTAGCATTGCCAAGCTGAACATGAATCGCAGCTAGAGATGATTGATCAGAGAAATATGTTAGCCTAATGATGCTAGTCAAACATGGCAGACTACAGCAAATAAAAAAACAAAACAAAAGTATAATTGTGGTGTAACAAATGGTACCATTTAGGAAAAGAGTGGGTACCAGAAGCCTGAAATAAGATGACATCTCTGCGCATTTGCAAAATTTTCTGTGAATTATAGGTGACACATTTACCAGAAATAGAGATGTGGTGCTTTTGCATGCGGCGTGTTTGAGGTCAGTAAACGCTTTGTGCCCTAGACAGCGATCAGGGGTGTTCAAAATATGAGCGAGAGCCAAGTCGTTCTTCGTGTTCACCAGCATACCCAAATACGAGCAGAACAGCCTCCGGATCGCTCGCTGTACCTGCAGGAAGAGGAAGGAGTGTGTGTGTGTGTGTGTGTGTGTGTGGGGGGCAAAAAAAAAAAAAAAAAGGTGTGCACATTACTGGTGCAGTACAAGACATCAACTATAGATATTACTCCTATCTCATTAGAATGTAATGCATTATTACCTCCACCAGGGGATTGGTCTTTCTGGGTGTGAATCTTTGAATATGAGAGCTCAAAAACTAGTTATGAAATTTATGCAAAATTTCAACCAAATGTGGGTCTTGAGCCAATGAAGAACTGATTAAATTTTGTGGGTGATCTGGATCGAAGGATATTTAACGCTGTGTGACAGGGTAAAGAATTGTGACTCACCCATAATGCGCCGTGAGGAAAAAAGAGTGCTAAAAAATAACCGTGGAATACAGGTCACTAAGGGGCACTGTGACTATAACCCGAGTAAAGACGAGATTGCACTACCTTGGTGGGGGTCTATACTGTCTGAATGCACATGCATTTGTGGTTATACAATGCATGGAAATAACTCAATTTGATTGGTCCATTATCTGGAGAGTAATATACATTCTGAGAGGATAATGTTTGAATAAAAAAAAAGTACAGTACACTTACAGTTTGACACAGGCACAGTCATCATGATCCGAAATTAAAATGGAACAATAAACCATGAAAACCTCATTTTAGTTTGTTTTCCTTGTGTCTCCATATGTTACATACTACACTCTGAAAGGGTTTGAAAACACACTTCTATGGCACATGGTTATGGTCAGGCTTCCATGCAGTTCAGTTCAGTTCATTTTCTGTAACCGCTTCATCCTAATTAGGGTCGCGGGGAGGCTGGTGCCCATCCCAGCCAACTCAGGGCGAGGGCAGAATACACCCTGGACAGCTCGTCAGGCCATCGCAGGGCAGAAACACACTGACGGCTTTGCAGCCTACTCTTGTCGAAAGTCAGCAATGGTTCTTTTACATGCCTCACACCATAGACAGTGAGAGACATGGCCGGCCTTTGATAACCCAGTTAGCTGGACTGGGGAGGACAGTGACAACCTTGTGGAGAGTGGGACTCGAACCCCCAACCTTTGGATCAGCGATCCGGCGCCTGAAACCACTGGAAACACGCTGACAGCTATGCAGCTCCTCTTGACGAAAACCAGCAATGGTACTTTTACATGAAACTCCACCGCAAACAGTGAGAGACATGGCTGACCTTTGATAAGCCAGTTAGTGCACTGAGGGGTGGGGGTGCAGTGACAACCCGGTGATAGTGAGGCTTCAGTCGAACCCCCAACCTCGGGATCAGTGATCCAGCACCTTACACCAGGCCACCACTGCCCCTACTAAAAAAGTTAGTACTTAGTAGAACCCCCACACCCGACCTCCCGCCACGCAGGCCATAGTTCCAGCTTATAGTCATCTGAAATGGGTCTCAATCAGCTTTGCACATCTGGACTCTGATGTTCTTTGTCTAATCTTATTGGCAGACTTGCTCAGGCTCCATCAGATTCTCAATCAGATCGAGGTCTGAGCTTTGACTGAGTCATTTGTGTCGATTAGATCCCTCTGAAAAAAGTGTGATACAGTACTCGCAAAAAGGAAAAATATATAGTCAGAGTGTTCTTAGAGGGAAGGAACTGAAAAGTAAGTTGTGATAGTTTATGACAGTGTCAGTTAATATTTTATGATGGTGTCAGTGTGTATTAGCCTATAAGCATACAGTCTCAGTATATCTGTGGAGGGGTTTGTCTCTCGCTCTTCTCGAAAAGGCCTCATAAACTTCGGTTTCAGTATTCAAAAAAGAAAATTCTAACATCTTCCCTCATAAATCCAAACCTAACAGCTGGATAAAATGGGGTGGGGGATGGTGGTGTCAGAGAGAGTTTTCTCTGCATTCCACCCCAAAAACATGCAGTAATATACACATTTCTCAGTGATGGTTCGAATATAAAGTGAAAATGTAAAGTTTGTTTTTGATTTTTCACACTGGAGTCCACCGGATCATCAGTCCGGAACTTATCCAACTTCTTCTGAATGGGACGCTAGTTCATCACCAGGATATTTCTGCTACCCATTTATACTGCTGGATGGACAGACGCACTCTTATGGCTAAAACCTTACCCAGGGGTATTAGCATTGTGACAGTCGGATGGGAATGTGAACTCCTGACTTGGTCAAGGCTGTGGCAAGTTAAAAGACTTGGAATTTTCAGCATCTATGTTTTGGACCTGCTGAGGCCCCTTCACTTTGTGTGACAATGGTGGACAACTCCCGGTAGCAACATTAAACAGGTTTGTTTCTCAGAACTCATTGGACCGACCAACACATATTGCGATGTGAAAGTCCAAGGAGCTCAGTACAAAACTGAGAACAAGGAGAACAGACCTAGACAAGTCAGGAATGTTTCGTGGCGTCACTTCTAATCATCTACAGATTCCTACTGGAGGGTGACACACAGAGTGCAAGGAACCTCCACCAATCATTTGAAGGCTTTATTAGATGGCAGGGATTTGACCTTTCATGGTCAATCAAGGTCAAAGGTAATTGTTTCGCTTGTAAGTCCATACATGGTTTCCTATTAGTGTTCTACAGCAACGACATGTCTATAGGCACTTGATTTAAAGTTATAAACATTACCTCCAAAACCTTCTGACCCTGCCCTTTGACCATGGTAATACAAATTCAAATCATGTCTGGGACCTCGTACCAAGTTCGGTAAAAATGTGAGAACATTATAAAAGAGATAATGGGAGCTGTATGTCGCTACTAAGTGAAGGTTTAACAGAAGGTCAAAAACGGTCCTAAGCTGAGAAAAAATTGGGTCTTCTGGTCAGGAACATCTGTACAAATGGATATAAAGAACACAACAATATTCCATCAGAGGATCTAAACCATCAGCGGAATCAACCACTTTGGGACTTGATGTAACTGTATCTCTGCCTCATGTTTTGCCCTGACAGGACTTCACCTGTACGTTGCAGGTCCTGACCCGGTTTGATGGCGTAGCTGGAAATTGAGGGATCGTCTCTGCTTCTTCTGCGTCATCTGTGCCACCCAACAGAAACTCAAATAGCTGCGTCTAAGTGTTTAAAAAAAAAAAAACCCAAAACAAATCAAACAAAAAAAAAGCAAACAATACCTGGAATATCAATACGGCTAAGTGAACAGGTCAAGATGCCAGAACCCTCAACTGCTCTGAGGCACTCACTGCGGTCAGGGGATCCTCAGGGTCCTCATCCTGCTTCAGCTCCTTGTACATGTTATAGACATCAATCAGGTCCACCGTGTTGGTGCGCTTCAAAAAGCCGTTGTACTCTTTCTGGATGAGCTCATAATTCTTGGGGAGTGGAGAGGCGTCGGGGGACAGGTGGAGTTTGTCCAGAAGTAAGCATTTCCAAGTCTCTAGCACGTCGCTCAAAGCCACACAGAACTCTCCTCTTTCCTAGAGCAAAACCAGAGACGTGCGTTCGTCACGTGGAGGAATGCTACAGGCCAAGAAACGGAAAATCTTACAGCAATACCATGTTTAAAAGGCACTCTCTGGGAATATGAAGGCTAATTCATAAGGCAACAAGAGGAAAATATCATCTTTAGACTTAAATACATGTATCAACCGAGAAATATTATTTGAGATGGAAAAAAATTAAAAATTGACAAATTCCTAAGATACATTTGAGCTTCAAATCCAGATGACTGTTGAAAGGCAGTTTAAGTTTATCTTTATATTTACCCATGCGTCCCTGGTAAGCATGTTTGTTGGGCTTTTTACAGCAGAGCCTACTGGACCATCAGAGTCGGACCTCATGCCGGTTTCTGTTGCATGAAGTGACTCGGAGCTTAACTCCTCCTGGATGGGACACTAGTCCACTGGGGGTTACCTTCCCAGTTTTTTTTTTTTTTTACTGGTACCCACTTATACTGCTGGGTGGACAGAAGCACATTTGTTCTTAAAAACGTGTCCAAGAGGTCTTAGCACAGTGAGGGTTTAATGGGAATTCAAACCTATGCCCTCTTGATCATGAGTGTGACTGAAATCAGTATTAAACCCGTCACTCACTCACTGGACCGCTTAATCCGACTTGGGATTGAGATAGGCTCGAGCCTATCGCCACCAAACATTGGGTGAAGATGGGATGCATCCTGAAAAGCTTGCAAGACCAACTCAGGGTAAATAAAACACACCCACACTTAGGGGAAATTTTGAGCTGTCCACTATCCTCATGCGCATGCCTCTGGACCGTCGGAAGAAACAGAAATACAAGGAGAAAACCCATGTAAACACAGGAGAACAAGCAAAAGCCCTCACCCAGCCCAGGACTTGAACCCAGGACCACTGATTTTCATTGTTCATGCAACAGTTGACAATAAAATTCTCTATTTGTATTTTGCTGCGAGGTGGATGTGCTAACCACGACACCACTGGACCGCCCTATATTAAATCACATGGCTTGAATATTTTTCGGATATGACTCTGCGCTGGTGTTTCTCAGACAAAAGGTGTATTTAGAGTCAAATGTGTGTTGAATTAAGCATGGTGTTGACACGATGCTTAACTGGTAGCTACAAGCTTCCAAGCATGAGCTTGGTTTGCGCGAGTTTCATTTTAGCCCAACGTATTTTTTTCATTAACTTCTGATTGCCAGCCGTTGTTTGTTTTGTCTCCAAGCTTGCAATGATCAGCTGCTACTTCTCAAGGGATGTGGTTTGACCCTGCATAAAATCAGTTCAACCTTCTCAAGATGTGTTTTGAGCACTTACATTAGCCAGCTGTGGTCTGTGGCATCAAGGTTAGGGTAATGTACTGTACTGGTCATCACCATTCTATTCGTGTCAATGCTGTCATGTGTGTATTGGTCGTTTATTGTAAGGTATCAGTGCTGTAAGGTATTCATCTATATTGTAAGAGTCAGTGCTGAATATCTTGTAGATATCAGTGCTGTAACACATCCATCTGTACTGTAATGTAAGAGTCAGTGCTGTAACATACTGGATGTATCAGTGCTACAACCTTTCTGTCTGTACTATGATGTAAGAGTCGATGCTGCAATGTACTGTACACATTAGTGCTGTAACACATCCCTCTGCACTGTAATGTAGGACTCAGTGCTGTAACATCCTGTACAACACATCCGTCTGCACCATGATGTAAGAGTCAATGCTGTGACATACTGTACACAGTGCTGTAACACACCCTTCTGTACTGTAATGTAAGAATAAATGATGTAATGAACTGTGTGTATTAGTGCTGCAACACATCTGTCTGTACTACAGTGTAAGAGTCAGTGCTGTAACATACTGTAAGCATCAGTGCTGTTGTATCAGACTGTACTATAATCTATGAGTCAGTGTTGTAATGTACTGTACACATTAGTGCTTTAACACATCCCTTTGCACTGTAATGTCCTGTACGTACCAGTGCTGTAACATCCATCTGTACTATAATATGAGTCAGTGCTATAATGTACTGTAAGCATCAGTGCTGTGACACATCCGTCTGTACTGTAATGTACAAGTCAGTGCTGTAATGTACTGTATGTAACAGTGCTGTAACATCTGTGTGTACTATAATGAAATAGTCAGTGTTGTAAACTACTGTACACATTAGTGCTGTAACACATCCCTTTGCACTGTAATGTCCTGTGCATATTAGTGCTGTAACACATCTGTCTGTACTATAATGCAAGAGTCAGTGCTGTAAAGTACTGTACACATCCCTCTGCATTGTAATGTCCTGTAAGTATCAGTGCTGTAACACATCTGTCTGTACTATAATGTAAGAGTCAGTGCTGAAACATACTGTTATGCATCAGTGCTGTAACACATTCGTCTGTACTATTAGAGTCAGCGCTATAATGTACGAGTATCCGTCTGTACTATAATGTACGAGTCAGTGTTGTAATGTACTGTACACATTAGTGCAAGAACACATCCCTTTGACTATAATGTCCTGGCCATACCAGCACTGTAACGGCCATCAGTACTATAATGTACAAGTCAGTGTTGTAATGTACTGTATGCAACAGTGCTGTAACACATCTGTGTGTACTATAATGTAACAGTCAGTGTTATAAACTACTGTACACTTTAATGCTGTCATACATCCGTCTGCAAGGTAATGTCCTGTACGTATCAGTGCTGTAACGTGTCCCTCTGTACTATAACGAACGAATCAGTGTTGTAATGTACTGTACGCATGTAACACATCCCTCTGCACTGTAAGTTCTGTACATATCAGTGCTGTAACACATCTGTCTGTACTATAAGAGTCAGTGTTGTAACATACTGCATGCATCAGTGCTGTAACACACCCCTGTGCACTGTAATGTCCTGTACATATCAGTGCTTTAACACATCCGTCTGTTCTATAATGTACTGTACAGTACCCACCAGTACTGGAATGCATCCCTCTTGTACAATAATGTAAGTTTCAGTGCTGAATTGTACTGAACACGTCTGTCCTGTATTGTATGATTGCACTGTAATGTACTGAATGCATCAGCCCAGGTTTCAATCTGTACTATAATGTAAGAGTCAGTACTGTAATGTACTTTGTACTTTAGGTATCAGTGCTGTTTTTTGAGCATCAGTGCAGTAACACATCCCTCTGCACTGTAATGTAAGAGTCAGTGCTGAAATGCATGCATCTGCATTGTAAAGGGTCAGTGCTGCACCGTACAGTATTTTGGGCGAGTGCTGTGATGTAACGCATGTATCAGGCTTGTAACGCGTTCGTCGGTGCTGTAGTGAAGTGTCAGTGCTATGATGTCCTGAACTGGTGGACCAGCTTTGTCAGATTGCTGTTACCTGTTTGTTAACCTCAGCAGCAGCCAGCTGAAGGACCAGCAGCATGCTATCTGTTCCATGGATTGCAACCCTCTCCGAGTCCAAAACCCGATGACACTCTCTGCGAAAAACTCTGATCAGTGCTTTTAGGTTGAACTCGGCCATCCCAGTTTCTCTGTCTTTATACTGGAGAAACGGGAAGATGATCAACACGCACATTAGCTGATAGAGCACAGGTTTGGATTAAAGAAACTTAACATCAGATAAGAATACGGACAACATCAACTAACCTGCTGGAGAAACACACTTGCCAGAAGGATTATTAACTACAAATATTGATGGAGCTCGCTAACGCTGTAATTTCCAATTTAAACGCCAACTGAAAATTTAAATCCACAGGAAAAAACATCCCAGCCAATCAAATTAAACCGACGTCACTATGTCCCCGCCCCTCAAGCAGGAGCGGAACACTTCTTGTTTGGGATAAAATAATAATTACAGTACAGTATTGTAGTTAAAGGGGATACCTGTATAGTCATTGATTGTAATTGCAACGAATAATTAATCTCTAAAACATTAATTCATAAACAAATTATTCAGTGTATTTATATTTTAAATATGGCAAATGAGGTAAGCAGTTGTTAAATATTTAGTTTTAATATATATTTAATATTTTTGTGTGATTATTTTTCACACTAGCACTCTCTCTCTCTCTCTCTCTCTCTATATATATATATATATATATATATAAACCTGTAGCTCACAAATAAATTTAAATATTGATCAACAAAATTTATAATACATTTTAGTAATTTTAAGTTAATGTAAAGCCAGACACTACATGCACAGCGACGGTTTTGATTTTATCAATTTTTTTACGAATTACTGCAAGTTTACAAAAAAAACGCTTTATAAACGTTTTTTTTTTTTGGTATAAAATAAAAAATCGATCAGTGTGGTCTGTAGTTTTCATCTTAACCCGGAAGTAAAATATGCCAATCCGGAAGTAAACATTCAAATCGTTTGAACGTGTTGGTAAGGCGGTTTTTGACAAGCATGATACTAGAGCACGTCCAAGATTTCAAAAATCCAGCTCTCGAATAGACTGCATCAGGTAACGTAAGATTAAACTTTTTTACTCGTGCATTTAAAAAAAGGCCACTTGCTTTATACGCCGCTAGCTTTAGCCGGAGATGCTATCTCCGTGAAGAGGGCACGCGCTAGTTTACTGGTGTGTGCTCAGTCATTTTACAACTTTGTTTGTCCATTTTTGTTTCAGATGTGTTCATGATACGAATTAAATATAAATTAACCATGTATATGTTGTATTTAGGGCTCTGGGTCTATCTGTGGTCCAGTCTTTCTTTAATGCAGCTGTAAATCAGAATCATGGTTTCTATAGCAACAAAGCATTCGCAGGTTAGAACTTGCTTTCTGTAAGGAGACGTTTATTCAACATGTAATGAATTTCTGGTTTCTGTTTCAGTATTTACACCAGTCAAATATTAAAACTGTATTTTTTTTTTACACACACACACACACACACACACAATGGGACCTTGACTTACGAATTTAATCCGTTCCAACCCCCTCCCAAACTCATATAACCTGCCACAAACATGTATATGTGACCTAATATATTAAAGGTAAACATGTAAAACAACAAATATTTCATAATAATAATACATGTACATTAACATTAATCTTCTTTCTTCTCTTCCTTTTGGCGCTTCCCCTTTTTTCAGGGGTCGCCACAGCGAACAATCTGATTCGCATATTTGATTTGGCACAGAGTTTTACGTGGGATGCCCTTCCTGACACAACCCTGATGGCTTTGCAGCTCCTCTTTATGAAAGTCAGCAATGTTGTTTTTTTTTTAACATGAACCTCTCACCATAGACAGTGAGAGACATGGCCGGCCTTTGATAAGCCAGTTAGTGCACTGGGGACAGTGACAACCTTGTGGAGAGTGGGACTCGAACCCCTAACCTTAGGATCAGCGATCCAGTGCCCTTTACTTCCCTGTACATTAACATTAGTAATAAATAATAATAAAGCAAGAATAAACAATAAGTCAACTCACCCTGGCGATTACTGGCGAAGATGTCACGTGTTCAAACAGGAGGTGGTATGTAACAGAGGAGGAGGAGAGTTTTGTGCGTGTGCACGCTACAAATGCCAGTGAGGAAAGGCTCATGGTGAGCTTCCACAAGCCTAGTGCTTCTCAAATAGTGGTGGTGCATATGACCCTGGTGAACATCCTTTTTTGCCATACTGTACTAGAATTAAGTGTAATTGTGCATCCATGACAGTAGGTGGCAGTGGTGCTCTTATTGTGTTATGGTGTACGGAAAATGCACTGACCAAATGATATGAAGTGCAATAAACACTATTTATAGTCGCGTACAGGGCGCTGAGGGGGTGTGTTTTTTTTTTTTTTGTTTTTTTTCCCTTCCTATAGGGGGCATCCCAGAAAACAATTGAGAAGCACTGCACATGGCATTCTTGGAGCACGGAGGAATACTCGCAGAAGAATACAAAGCTATTCGGCACGGAAAAGCCATTTCCGTAGCAGAGCTAGTAAATCAAAATTTTGCTCATTGGATGGGGCAGATTTTTGGTGGGATCAAAGCTCGTATCATGGAAAACTCGTTATAAGTGACACTCATAAGTCAAGATGCCACTGTATTTATAATACTATGTATGAAAAATAGTTGTGTCCTCTCTAGCAAAAAACTTAACTGTCCAGCTCCTCTGGCAGAACTACAGCATCAGATCAAAAGTATTTGTGATTTTCCAAGATGGCCGACGTAAACAAACAATCGACTCGATTGGTGAAATTTGCTGACGATACTAAACTGGGCGGTTTGGCTAATAGTCTGGAGTCTACTAAGGTTATTCAGGACGATTTGGATAGACTTCGAATTTGGGCAGATACATGGCAAATGAAATTCAATGTCGCTAAATGTAAAGTTCTACATGTAGGGAATAAAAACATTAGACAGGAGTATTTCATGGGAGGTTTAAAACTAGAATGTTCCTCTCAGGAAAAGGATCTGGGTGTGATGGTTGACCAGTCCCTCACTGGTACTAGCCACTGTGCGTTAGCAGTAAAAAAGGCAAATAGGATGGTGGGTTACATAGCCAGGAGTATTGAGTATAGATCTAAAGATGTTGTCCTTCTCTTGTATAACACATTGGTTAGACCACATTTAGAGTATTGTGTACAGTTCTGGGGACCATACTTGAAAAAAGACATCGAGACTCTCGAAAAAGTTCAGAGAAGAGCAACAAAGCTAATTCGGGTATAAAAAGGAATCCTATGAGGAGAGGCTGAGGATCCTAAACCTTTTCAGTCTTCAAAAAAGGAGAATTAGAGGTGATCTGATTGAGGTCTTTAAGTATCTTAAGGGGATTAATAAAGTCAACTATGCCCGACATTTAGGCCAAGTTCTGTAAGTAGAACTAGGGGTCATAAATGGAAGTTATTCAAGGGTAAATTTAGCACAAATATTAGGAAATATTTTTTCTCGCAGAGGGTAATTTCAGTGTGGAATAGATTGCCTAACCACGTTGTCGAAGCAGAAAGCTTACAAGTCTTCAAAAGCAGACTTGATCTAGTGCTGGATACCATCTAGTCATGGTGCGTCTTTAAGGTTAGAGTCACTTTAGAATAGGACAATGGTGAGCTTAGTTGGGCTGAATGGCCTGTTCTCACCACTCATGTTATGTTATGTTATGTTATGTTATGACTCATATTTTCAATTGAGTAATTATAACAGACATCATTAAAATTCCTACCTCAATACTTGGTCAGCTGTCCTTTACTTCTAACACAGGCCAGCATTCCTCTCGGAAGTGATGAATATAGATTTCAATGTGATGTTTGTCCTGATGGCGTGAATTCCATGAAACAGTTCATCTTGTGTTTTTATGTTCACGGCTCTGTTTTTCAGTGAATGCTTTATTTTATTTTCAGTCAAATATTTTCTATGACGTTGAGATCAGGAGACCAGGCCGGCCATAGTATGCCATGAATATTGTTTTGAATTTTGTACTCCTCTAATACGAGCCCAATGGATGGGGGCGTTGTCATTGTAATCGGTACGGTCTGTCTGTGAAATGACGAGCTAAAACTGGCCACAGATTGTTTTCCAGGATTGTTTTCCATCGACCTGGCACAAAGTCCCCACGCCGTACCGCGTGATCCAACCCCACACCTTAACAGACAACTTCCGCTGGCTCGGAACACGCATGCACGTGGGTCGGTATGCTTCATTTGCTGATTGCCACACAAATACACGATTATTTTCCCCAATGACTGTTTGAGATTCATCACTGAATGTAACAGTTTTCCAGTGTTGATCACCAGGCCATCTGTACCTTGTTGTTTTAGATCTATCACCAATTGTTTCGTGGCACTGTCAATCTCCGTCAAACTGCGCCCCATTGTTTGTTTTTGTTCAGCTGCCCTGACCTACTTGGCAGATGACAAAACTGTGAAAAATAGTCATCCCATTTTCTGTCTGGTGTTCATGCATGCCCGCTACAATCAACCCACTATGGCTGTCGTGTCGTTAACTGACTCGCATCACATCAGGCAGCGGTGTCATGATGGAGATTAATTGATTTATTGCTTTGTGTTGCAGGTGGAGTCGACGAGCAGTTTTTACAAAAACACAGTAAGAGAAAGTCTTCATGATGCAGGAGGAATCGGGCCATGCAGCCACATACACACTGCCCTGTGAGGACCGTGTCCACGTGGTGGAGTTCAGTCCGTACGACTGCGGTGCTGCCTCCTCGCTCCTCGCCTATGCTGAAAACCAGCATGTTGTGGTGGGAACCTGCCGCTTCAAGGTGAGAGTGATACAATAACCAGTTCGGATGTTAACTACCCACACTATAAGAGTCCAATTAAATAGTACAAACTGATGTGAACCTCGGGCCTGTGTCCAGCTCCAGGACTATTGGCCCCTTTATGTACTGGTTTGTATAGTAGGTAAAGTCAGTTGGGCTTTTTATACCCGAGCCATAGTGGCTCATCAGGCTGATGCTTATTCCCGGTTTCCATGGTGTGAAGCTATGAGGACTTCAACTCCTCCTGGGTGGGACGCTAGTCCATCGCAGGTTACCTTCCCAGTATATTTTACTGGTACACATTTATACTGCTGGGTGAACAGAGGCACACTTGTGGTTAGGACCTTGCCCAGGGGTCTTAGCACAGTGGGGGTCTAACTGGGATTAGAACACACAACCTACTAATCATGAGCCCAGTAGACTAACCACTACACCACCGGCCCCACATTGTTCTGTTTGATTGATAGAAAAAATGTCAAGTACAGCAGCAGTTAAAGTTTTATCTGTGCAGATATATTTACAACTTACAAAAAAAACATCTGGGAAATGAATGTTTGTCATTTCATACATATATGAACATTATTCTAGATAAGAACAAGAATTCCAGTATTGTGAGAATCTAAATTATTTTTGAATATAAATGTGCAGTAAACGAGAACATGTAGAAAAAGGTATACAGATGCATCATTTCCAGAAGTATTGGCACCCTTCACATGAAGATCAGAGATGAATGTGTATGGTGAACAAGACACATGTTGCTATTTTTTTTTCTAATTTCTGAACCGCTTGATGCTAATTTGGGTCATGGGGAGGCTGGCACCCGTGTCTGCCAACTCAGGGCGAGGGCTGGAGATAAGGCCAGGCTTAAAAAATTCTTTGTTGGCAATAACACGATAAAAAAAAGATTCACTCGTGAAGGAGAATTTTTTTTTTTTTTTTTTTTGCCTGTGCAGGCCACCCAGGATTCGTGGGAATTTTTTTTTCATACATCATGTTATATTATGTGTGTGATGTTGTAAACACAGTAGAATGAAATAAATGTTATATTTGAAATCAACATACTGAATATCAAAGTTTATTCTTTTAATATTGTAATCAACAGATAATCAAGGTTTCTTCAACATATCAACTTTTAATACTGCAGTCAACAACTAATAAATACCTTCGTCACGCTCCGCGCTGTTGCTGGCGGTATATAATTAACTTGTATTTGTTCGAAAATGTCAGCAAATGTGTTGCTCAATTTGAAACGCATTAATTTATTTATTATTTTCACATTGGGACCTTTAATAGTGACAGAGAACAGTTTTTTTTTTTCTCATCAGTGTCACCTTCCGTCATGCTCTCTGCCTTTGTTGTTAAGTCAGTATCAGCCAAAGAGAATCGCTGTTTCACCGAACTGGTGAAATTGACCAATCACAAGGTGAGGATGGTACTGATTACGCTTTGGTCACTTTTTAGTACGGTGCATGATAGGGGGGACACACACAATTTTTCAACACAACTGATAATGTATTTTTAATTTTTGCGTCTGTGAATGCTCATGCGGGGTTTTTATGTATAATTACGGCCCAACCGATCGTGTTACTGCCAATAAAAGTGTTTTTAAGGCTGGCCTAATAATAATAATAGTAATAATATTACTTCATGGCACCATGTACGTCCTTGAATTCCAGTGATTCTCAGGAAGAGGTCTACTTGGTACCATGATATCATTTAATCTGAAATCTCACAAACTCTGCCAAGAGGTTATTACCTCATGCTACACGAGTTTCTCTTCAAGCAAGAAATAGAAAACCCCCAGCAACTGCAGCGTGGGAATCTTGTGGGAGGTTTTTTATTGTGTATAATGAGTTATAATGTATATAAAGGACCTTCAATGAGAAACTGTGTGCGAGATCCTGGAGTGACATGTTGACCCCTGTTTGATCTTCATGTATACAGTATGGCGTGTCTTTAATGATTTTATTATATTTATTGCTGTAGGAATGTAAAGTGTTGGGTTGTATTGATTGTAGGTTAAATGTTTATACTGTGTGTGTGTGTGTGCAGGAGGAGGATATGGACATAGATGGAGTAGAATTCAATATCCTGCGTGCTTTTATCCATGGCGTACGTGCTGACGCTCTTGCGTGGAGTCCTGAATCCAGGCTCGATAAACTGCCTCAGACGATCAGGTAGCTACTGAGTCTCAACTTTTACGCAATCAGTTTTTCGGAATGTTACAGAGCTGTGTTTCTATAGTAACCATAGTGTTAGCATAGGGCAGCTTTCATACACTTTTATTTGGAGTCGTGGTATTTTTCATCCTGACAGAATAATTATTGTGTTTGTAATACGACTCAGTGACAGACAATTATTTTAATATAATTAACGACCAAAAGCGGTCGTAAGTCGATGACTCACAGTATATATCGTATTCGATGTGATAAACGCCCATTAAATAAACAGAAAACGGCATAAATTACAAAAGACCCTTTAATTTTTCCCTCTAGGTGCTGTTCCTTTAAATATTTTCCCCAGATGTAAAATCAAATGAATGCCAACTTTAGCACATGGCATGTTGAAAAGCACATGGCCAGGAATGTGCTTAAATTCATGAAGTTAGTGAGCTGGAGAATCCTTGTCATCACTTTCTGATAGGTCCATATCTGGCTCATCGCCCCATTGATTTAGCGCATCCCATAGTTGTGCTTTAGCAGTTTCTAATGGTTCATCAGTTGTTGGAACTTTATCAAGAGAACACAGCAAAATATTTTCCTGTTTTTTTTAAAGCCTGGCGGAATGAAGAAATATGTTGTTACTGATGAACATTATAGGCATTCCCTAGTGGCAGGGGATTTTGAAATACCATGTGAACTTACTTTTACAGGCAGTGAACGCCTCATTTTACCGTTACAGAGACTGATCCAATAAAATTGGGAGGTTTGATCTACGATTTTGCTCCCAGTACACATGGGCAGTTATTAGACGTAAGATCAAAAACATTGGGGGGGGAGGGTGCTTATTACGTCGAATACGGTATTTCAATTTTCATGTAAATTGTGTATTCTAAAGAATCAGTAGAGATTTTTGTTCTCTATTAGCATCACCACATTGCTAATCTTGAAAGAGGTCTGTTGCTTCTATAAATAATATAATAAATAAACAATTTCTCAACACTCAGCATGAGTTTCTAATGTTACTAAACAATTATTAAATGCTAATGAAGAGTGCATGACAAACCACCTTAACATTTCAAATAGAGCAATTAACTTTCTCAATTGTACAATGTTTCGGCCACACATTCCGGTAAAGGTTAAACAACCTTGCTCGGAACATGACAGCTGCCCAGGCCGGGTGTCGAGTTTAGTTCTCAATGTACAGAAATGGCGGAATGAGCCAATTTATTGCATTGTGAGCTTTCGTAATAAACTTTATATACAGGGATCTCTCACTTTCCGCGGTTCATGGGGACCAAGACCCCCCCCTCCCCCCGCAACCGCTGATTTCCACAAAGTAGGATCGACCCCCTGACTGACGTTTATGTACATGTATACAGTAGGCCTTTGACATTCGTAGGGGTTCGGTTCCGGGCCGCGAATCGAGATAATCCGCGAGTTCTGTCCCCGGAAGTAAAACCCCATGTATGACGTCACATGCGCGAATGAGCAGCTGTAAGTAAAATACTATGTATCTATTACATGCGCTGAAATATGCTTCTTAAACACATTCTATAGACAGTCTTACTCATTAATTCAGTATTAATGTAGTAAAATGTAGTAATGATTAATAAAAAACTTTTCAATTTTTACTGTTATATTTATTGATGATAAAATATAAACATTATACAGCACACGCATAAAACACCTTTCAATGCATTCTCTTTCTAAACACACAACACTGTCTGTCCTCCTTTCGGCTTTTTCCCTTTTTGAGTTTTCAAAAATGCCCATCAGCCATGCCCCCCCTCCCAAGCAGGAACCGAAGTACAAAACAGAATTTTAGAGTGATAGAGTAAGATGCGTTACAAATCAAAGAAGCGATGATGTTGATGTGAGTTAATCTTCTGGCGCAGAGCTGAGCGTGCTGTTGTTTATTGGGAGTAAATGAGAATAGTGAATTCAGGTGCGTGTGCTCCCGAGCAGCTCAACTACGCCCCTCAGGAAGTAAACAGTTAGTGAGAGGCACAGCACCAAAATCAAAGTCCCTCAAAACACAGACCATAATAAAAAGGACATAAAAGAACAAGAAATGTAATAAATTGGATAAACAAAACACAATGAGAAAGATGCTACACCACAGTAAATAAAATATAACACACAAACATTTTAAACATTACCTTAGGTCATGTACTGGAATAATAATTTAAAAAGACTTTAATAGTGGAGTGTTTTACAGCAGTTCAAACGATTACAGTATTCGTCTTCAGCAATGATGTGACTTCAGAAGAAACTGTCGTTACTTCTGGAGAAAGTCTTATTTCTTCAGAAGAGACATCCAACCTTTTTCTGGTGCATAAGCAGGCGTTTGAGTGACATCATAGAACTTAAGTGGTAATTAAAACACTAAAAAAGGCACACCTCACATAAAAATGTGAGTAGTTTTGTTGGGTTGTTTTTTTTTTTTTTTTTTTTTTTGGGGGGGGGGTTGCATAATTGGCCTTTTTTGCTGCATTTTCCTAAAGTTTTTCTATTATTTTTCCTTAATTTACTTACTTATTAATTTTTCGATGGGGGGAAGTGTGTCTCGGTCCCCATGAACCGCGGAAAGTGAAAGATCCCTGATTCCTTTTAAGATGCTCGCTTTTACAAAGCCTGCATTCAACACATTTTTGGGGATGGTGGAGAATAAAATGCTCCCAAACTTTTGAAGATTTCATTCGAACACTTTTTTCCATCCCAGTGTCACTGGCAGTCAACTCAGCCATGTTTTGTAATGTATATTAAGATGAGAAAATGTAAGAAAAATGTAACACGTCCGTTCAACTCCGTACTGAGTGACACTCGCCTGTAGTGGCTGATTACGCAATGACCACGAGATTTATCGATAATGATATTTGTTCCAAACACTCATAGTAATCGATTTTATCAATTCATTGTTGTAGCACCAGTCCCTACTGAAGACAGTGAGACGTCACATTGTAGTGACTCTGGGGATGAGAACGCTGAAAGAGTCAAGCATGACGGTGAATCTTCCGCAGCCAACGTTCTGCCGACTCGGCTTTCCTATCGTCAGTTGGTTTTGGAACAAAAATAGATATTTTCGGTGATTTCTGCCCTTGTTGTTTGTGCAGCTTAGCTAATCAAATAGGTTCACGTCACTATCAGCTGGAACAGTCGGTCAAAAATCAGACATGTCTCTCTGAGCAACTCGGCGGCATTACACTCGCACACACTTTAAAATCAGACGAAGGATAATGCTGCTAGTATTAACTACTGACTTTGTACATGATGGTTTTAAAGAGCAAGTAACTCTAATTCACCACAGGTACACTTTAATATCGTAACTGGTAGTGCATGTGGAAATAAGTAGGGAGAGGGTTCTGGTAGTGAATGTGGATAATAAGTAGGGAGAAAGTTCTGGCAGTCAATGTGGATAATAAGTAGAGAGAGGGTTCTGGTAGTGAATGTGGATAAGTAGGGAGAAGGCTCTGGTTTGGATATGCGTCAGCTTTCCATTCACACTCCGTGTTGCTGTACTGATCTTTTCTGCTCCGGTTTATTCCGGTGACCATTGCGGTATTTCACGCCATTCATTATGTGAACACATGATACTCCTGAGTGCTGACAGAGCATTTAGATGATTACGATTACGATTTTTGTTGAGATCCTGAGGTGTTTGTGCTGATCCTGATTGCAGGTTTTGCACTGCGTCATCAGACAGGAAACTGAGACTCTTCACCTCTGATCTGCAGAACCTCAATGAAATGAAGGTAAGCCGTTTCTCTACAGCATTAAAATTCCTAATATAATCGAAATGTGCGGAGGAAGAGGTGGATAACGTTGAAAATGGCGTACCTGGATGGTCCACTTGTTTCCTTATTACCCATATTTACTACCAGAATACTCTTTCTACTCCCAGAGTTCCAGAAGGATTCATGTAATGGCGAACCAATCAGAAGCCTCAGAACAGATATGGCTATGTGTAAATAGGCCTCGTCTGTTGCGAGGAAGAGGCTATATATGGTGGTGCTGATTGGTCGAGAGCATGATTCATTTAGTTTATTGATGTGAGGGTACAGGTCAATATTTTGATTTCCAACTTAATCCATGTTATGCTGGAATTTCTCCCAGTTTATTTTATTTTATTTATGTATTTATAGTACTTTAATTTTGTACGTGTTTTCACCGCAGCTCTGAAAGTTCACTTGCCGGCTTTACTGTGCTTTGTTTTTGGGGTTTTAATGGGGCATTCGTGTTGGTTTCTGCTCATCATTCATTATGTTAAAGTATTTATTGTTTTTATATATATATATATATAAAACTATAAATATATATATATATTTATAGTTTTATATAGATATATATATATATATATATATAAAACTATAAATATATATATATATTTATAGTTTTTATATATGTGTATAGAGGGCAGTGGTGGTCTAGTGGTATAGGGAACTGGATTGCTGATCCAAAGGTTGGGGGTTCGAGTCCCACTTTCCACAAGGTTGTCACTGTCCACCCCAGTGCAGCTAACTGGGTTATCAAAGGCGGGCCATGTCTCTCACTGTCTCTGGTGAGAGGTTCATGTAAAAGAACCATTGCTGACTTTCATAAAGAGGAGGCTGCAAAGTCGTCAGCGTGTTTCTGTCCCTTGCTAAAAGGGTTGTGACAGGAAGGGCATCCGACGTAAAAACCTCTGCCAAATCAAAAACGTGCGAATCAGATGATTCGCTGTGGCGACTCCCAAGTAAAAGGGAAAAAGCCGAAATGAATACAGACGATATATATATATATATATATATATATATATATATATATATATATATATATATATATATATATATATATACCGTGTTTCCCCGAAAATAAGCCCTAACCACAAAATAAGACCTAGCGTGATATTACAAGGTGATTTTAATATAGGCCCGCCCCTTAAAATAAGCCCTAGTTGAGAGTGGCAGCAATTCATTGGCCTGCTACTCGCTCAATCTCGGGTTTGAGGTGAAAGCGCGGACTCATCTGTTAGGCAGTTTTACCTCAGGTACGCTGTCAAAGCATCAATCCTTGCGCGTTGAGGCTCAGTCGATGACATCAGCGATTGCTTTAAAACGAGGACATACACTTGCGTCCATAAAAATCGCTCGATTCGGTTCTGGTTAAAATATTAAAAAAATAAAGAAATATAACGAAATAAGAATATATAAAACAAAGATATATGATAAGACATGTAATAGAGAAAAATGTAAAATACATCATCACCTAAAAATAAGCCCTAGTATCATATTTCGGTAAGAAAATTAATATAAGCCCTGTCTTATTTTCGGGGAAACACGGTATATAGATAGATAGATAGATAGATAGATAGATACAGGGGTTCCTCGCTACTTTGCACTTCAATTCCTGCGACTTCAGTGCATGGTGGTTTTTAAAAAATAAATAAATAAATAAATATTCATCGAATTAAAAAATAAGGAAATTAAGGAAAATGTCACAGAAACAAGGCCAATTATGCAAAAAAAAACAAAAGCAACTCAAAATCTCCCATCAAAACGACTTACATTGTTGCATCTGTGTGCACGCTTGCGTATGTATGTGTGTCGTCTTCATCTCATGCAATACTCTCTGTATGTGTGTGTATTCATATTTTATTTATACCTTATACGTATTTTTTTTAATGTTTAATTATTATAAGCATTTATAGCATTGAATATGTATTTATTGATATTATATATACATGTACGTATATGTCAGTCGGGGGTTGATCCTACTTCACGGAATCCGGTGGTCACATGGGGATCTCGGTCCCAATTAACCGCGGAAAGTGAGGGATCTGTGTGTGTGTGTGTGTGTGTGTGTGTGTGTGTGTGTGTGTGTATGTATGTATGTGTGTATATATGTGTATGTATGTATATATATATATATATATAATATATACACACAGTAGGCCCTCGACATTCACGGGGGTTCAGTTCCGAGCCCTCCCGTGAATCAAGATAATCCGTGAGTTCTATACCCGGAAGTAAAACCCCATGTATCACGTTACATGCGCGAATGAGCAGCCGGAAGTAAAATACTATGTATCTATTACATGCACTAAAATATGTTTCTTAAACACATTCCATAGACAGTCTTACTCATTAATACAAATTAAAATCTCCAGGAGTTTTGGGTCAACATTTAAAAACAAGCACACGGCTGTACAATAAAGGTTTAAAATGAAAAAGCCGCTGAAGCGTACGGTACAAATGCCATGTGTGCGGTAGCGGCCTGAAAAAAAAAAACACGAAGGAAACTCTAAAAATACAGAAGGGCTTGATTCGCTCGCACTGCTGTAGATATACAACAGAAACAATTTTTACTTCAAATAAAATGTCAGCGCGTGGTCGTGGACTGTGTTTATTCCTCCGGAATAATTTTTGTATGATTGTTGCGTTTGACCCCCGGGCCGTTTGGTGTCCCATCACAGAAACTAGTGGAATGTTGTTTTTCTTTGCGCGTTATGGAGAGTCGGGTAACGTGCAGCATTGTCTATTAGAGACATTTGTGGAATTTAGAATCAAGTCCAAATGCGGGGTGCTCACATGCTTTTAAAATGTTGGATCTCGTTTGCGTGGAGCTTTATTCGATTACTGTGGGGGGTGGGATGTTCTGTGTGGAAGGCATTTCTGAAAAGAACAGGCTGTGACTCCACATTTTGTAAAGTGTAAACACTGTGGGTTTGTTTACTGAGCTGATTTTTGTGTGTTAATTTAATGTGCCATGTAGGCAGCGATGTTCAGCAAAAATAACTGGACGTTCCTTCGAGCAAATCAGTCAAAGAGACATTACAGGATTGTTAGAATTAATGTTGTTGTTAATTTTAATTACTTTTTTTGTCATAGAATACTCAAAGCCAAGCAGATAATCTGGAGAGAAGAGAGTGCAGGCTGTGTGTGGCGTCACCCCCCCCCCCCCCCCTCACACACACACACACACACACACACACGCGCGCTTAATACTCGCATGGTACAGTCCACCAGCAATAACCACACATTCAGTTATAGATCAAGATTCTTTTGTGTGGTGATTCATGAAACGGCTCCAAAAATAATTTTTATTTATTTATTTATTTTTTAGCTCCCACTCAGAAAGTGGTTCAGGAGCGATGTGATTAGGAGAGACAGCATACGGTCACTTCCCAGTCACTGACAGCGATCGCCAGCCAATCACAGGTGTCTGTGAGCTCATTCGTACAAGGGGCGGATAGCGCTTTCCCTCAGTGTTCAACCGCCCACAAAATGTGCATGTGCCGCTCTTTGAAAAAAGGCAGGTGGTTAGCGTTGCATGTCATGGAGAGGGTGTGTGCATGCTTTCGCCCCTCCCTTTGTTGGTGGTGGTAATGTGAGAGGGAAGGGGGTACTTGAAGGGTGAGAATTGGATATGACTAAATTAGGGAGAAAACTAGGAAAATTTCAAAAAAGGGGGAAAGAAAGGACGGGGTTTCGTCGGTCTGTCCGTAACATTTTGGTTTCTGGACATTTAGTTGCCACTGAAGCTGGGATTTTCAATCTTGGTATGCTGGTTCACTACCATGAATGCTAGGATGAGCTTGTGTGCATGTGACCTTGACTCACTTTTCAAGGTCACCGAGGTTAAAGTGTATACAGGGATCCCTCACTTTCCGCGGTTAATTGGGACCGAGATCCCCACGTGACCATCGAAATCCACGAACTGGGATCACCCACCCCGACTGACGTATCCATACATGTCTGTCTTCCTTTCGGCTTTTTCCCTTTTTCGCGGGAGTTGCCACAGCGAATCATCTGATTCGCACGTTTGATTTGGCAGAGGTTTTTACGTCGGATGCCCTTCCTGTCGCAACCCTTTTAGCAAAGGACAGAAACACGCTGACGACTTTGCGGCTACTCTTTACGAAAGTCAGCAATGGTTCTTTTACATGCCTCTCACCATAGACAGTGATAGACATGGCCCGCCTTTGATAACCCAGTTAGCCGCACTGGGGGATATCCGTACATGTATATGTGTATATAATATCAATAAATACATATTCAATGCTATAAATGCTTATAATAACAGTTAAACATTGAAAAAAATAACATCAAATGTAAATAAAATATAAATACAGACGCTCTCCAACTCACCAACATTCGTTTTGCAAACATCCGGAGATACCAACAAAGCTGTCTGAGGTTGAAAGTGAAATGAAATTGAAGAACAAGTAGAAATAGAAATGGAATGAAATCTACAGAAAGATAGATCATAGATATAAGTATGAAATATGATTAAACATTATCCTGAGGTACACTTAATACTAGGCTCCAGCAGAGGGGGGCGTGGCTACACAGATGCACAATGTATCCAGTTCTGATGGGAGATTTTGGGTTTGTTTTTTGTTTTGTGTTGGTTAGGTTGGTTTTTTTTTTCCATAATTGGCCTTGTTTTTGTGGCATTTTCCTTAACTTTTCCACCGATTCTTCCTTAATTTCCTTATTTTTTAATTCGATGAATATTTATTTTTAAAAAACTGTGATGCACTGAATCCGCATTAATTGAAGCGCGAAGTAGTGAGGGATCCCTGTATTGGGTTTTCGAAACGATAAAAAGAGTTCGAATCCCGGAGCATTTTTTTCTTGAGTGAGACTCCCTTGTCTCATCGGTCGTTCCCTGTCTCCCTTGTCAAGTTACGGCTGCATCGGCCACAATGAACCATTAATGGTCGGGTGAAGTTCCGTGAAAAAAACGAGAAAACATTGTACATCCTCTCGATTATAGTGAAGCTTGAATAGCCTATGCACGCTGAAACCAGGCCTGAGGCAGATGCGGCGTCGACGACGTACCGACGGTTAAGTTCACTGTGTCACAAGAGACTCAGTGGGAGGTCAAATATCTGTAGGTTGTGACCATCCTTGTGAGTCATTTTCTTGTTTCCTGTATTGCTCAGGTGATAGAAGGACACACCAGCTACATCAATCACCTCGTCTTCGAGCCCACAGAAGGAAAGCAAATAGCATCGGTCAGTGACGATCACACCTGCAGGTCAGTTAAACCCGTGTGTGTGTGTGTGTGTGTGTGTGTGTGTGTGTGTGTGTGTGTGTGCGCACACTTTATTGTGTTCTGTTCTCTGTTAATGGTCCAGAAACTCCTGACCACGTTTTCCAGCACGAAACCCGACCCTAAGCACAACACGGCCGCTATGCGTAAGTGTGAACCCCCCGTTTCCTTTAGTAATCGGTGAAACGTGGAAATCCAATCAACAGACCAAACTCTGTATGGGTGGGTGGGTGTATTATTTCATTTCTACGGTCTCCTTGGTGATGATTAATAAGCAGCATGAATCAAGCTGCACCCCAGAGGTACGGCGCAGTTTCCGTGCCAGCTCAAGGTAACTTAAGCGAGAACCTCAGGAGGTCCAGGGCTTCCCTTTTTACGTCAGAGACGTGTAACCGACACACCTGGGCATGGCCGCTGCGCACCCCCCCCCCCCCCCATAAGCCGCAAATCAGGAAATGAAGCAGCTCTAATAGTTTCAAGGTGGAATGGAACAGAAAGACTTTCATGTAGTTTTCTGTACGGGATCATTTCTAACGGATTTCTGCATCAAAAACTAGGTTTCTATTCCAATCTGGGTCATTACTGTATAAACCTGGCATCAACGTTTTCATTTCATCATTTCTTTTTTAGATAATAACAAAACTTGTATTGCCGAAATGCTGGAAGACATTTTCACCCATAAATTACAACCCTAACAGAGCAGACAGGTTTTCAGCCGTCAAATAATTATAGAATATTTACTTGATATGTTTTCTAGAACATTTTAAAATTCTTCACTTTTTTCTGTTGAAAGCTGCTGATCTGATTTTTTCATCTAGCTAGCACTCATCTCAGCCAACTCCGGGCGAGGGCAAGGTACACTCTGGATGGCTCACCAGGCCATCGCAAGGCAAACACTCGCACAACCATATACACTCAAACCTACGAGAGATTTGGAACAGCCAATTAACCTACAGTGCATGTTTCTGGACTGTGGGAGGAAACCGGAGAACCCGGAGGAAACCCACCCAAGCACAAGGAGAACATGCAGACTCCACACAGAAATACCCGAGCTGGGAATCAAACCCACAACTTTCTTGCTGTGAGGCAGACTTGTGATGTATAATATAAAATATTGTTCTTATAGTATTATGTGTGTGTGTGTGTGTGTGTGTGTGTGTGTGTGTATACCATGTTTTTGGACTATACGTCGCTCCGGAGTACAAGACGCATTGGCCAAAAAATGCATAATAAAGAAGAAAAAAAAACATAGATAAGTCACACTGGTGTATAAGTCGCAAACTCATGGAAACTTTACGTTGGCTTGGAAATGTGCTGGCAATGTAATGTTGTGGTCCTTGCTCTGATAGAGGGGCGGTTGCAGTGCATGAAGCGGTAACACCAATAAAGTCCTCATCCAAAGTCATTTATATTCATCTCCTTGACAACTACCTGGGCGTGGAGACGCAGGTGCACTGTTAACAAGCCCCTCCCTGCAGCACGTTGCTCAAACCCTCATGTGCGAGCTCGTTCCTCTAGCTGTGGCCTTCTAGCTTATAGCCCATGATTAGCTTTTAGCTTTTTAGCGATTAGCTTTTTTTTGTTTTCTTCACTGCAGTAATAATAATCTCCGCTCTTGTTAGAATTATATGTAATAATTTCACTACCTGGGCATGGAGATGCAGCTGCACTGTTGACAAGCCCCTCCCTGCAGTACGATGCTCAAGCACCCATGTACGAGCTCATTCCTCTGGCTGTGGCCATCCAGTTTTTAGCCCGCAATTAGCTTTTTTTGTTTTCTTTACTGGAGTAATAATAATCTCCGCTTTTCTCCGTCCCTCACAAGTTTCTCATTCACTCCAAACTTTCTTTTTGCTCGATTCTTATTTTCTGCTGCATATTTCACTACTTACTTGCTTGGAATCTGCAGAATAGGATTATCTTTTTGATGACATTTCTTCAGTGGTGGATGAGCAGGTACTGGTACCCAAGTCTAGAGTGCTCTCTTGTGGTTCCAAGTGTAAAAATGACAAACATGTGAAATTATATTTGTTATTATTATGACGAGCAGAATTACATGTAAAGATTTCATATATAAGACGCCCTCGAGTATAAGTCGCACCTTCAGCCAAAGTATGGAATGAGTGTGTGTATGTGGTACCACACTTTACGAAATTAATCCGTTCCAGAGCCTTTTTCGTAACCTGCATTTTTCATAAATTTAATGCATTGTACATGTAAAACGCGTGACTCATTCCAAGGCTCCCATTACTACCCCTAAACCCTTTAAAAATTATAAAAGCATATCTTTTAGGACCTCCTTCTGCTTCAATATTGTACCGATGGTAGACGGGTTTGGCCATATTCCGTTGTGATATTACTCGAGCCCGTTTCTTCTTCTCACTTGCACCGGAAATCACACGCGCATGTGTTGACCATGTCTTTTTAGCAGAGTTATAATCTTACAAGTGTTTATGGAAGGTTAAAAGCCTGAGTCAAGAAATAAAGCAGAAGACAACAGTAACTGTCCTTTACACGAAAAGCATCATGGTAGATTCAGCTCCATAATAGGCAATGGGAGGTAGCTGCATCATCCCTCCTAGCCAATGGAATTCCTGTACAATATGGGGTCAGGTGGACCTGTCCAAGATGTCGCTAGAGTGAAGGCGACATGAGCGACAGCTCAGTAATTAGCGAATAGGAGGCCAGCAGGGCGGGATGTTTGAACGTCATTGATGAGAGAGCAGCTCGTGCATTGTTTGAAAGGCGCGTTTGAATTTTTAAGATGGCGCTTTCGTAACATGAACTTGTTTCGCATACAGAGACAAAAAATTTAGGAAAATGCGTTTCGTAACCTGAATTTTTCGTTTGGTGAGACTTTCGTAAAGTGAGGTACCACTGTGTGTGTATGTGTGTGTGTGTGTATTTATATACTCTACCATGCATACTCAGTTAAGCAAAGAGTTGTAAAATGAAAACCCGAATCCACAAATTACAGAACAATTTCATATTTATTATCTTTTGGCAGAATCCTAAGAGTGTATGCATTAGGATTTGTACTTGTTCTTTGTATGCATCTCTTGAATAAAGTTTACTTACACAAAAGAAATAACTCTCCGCTTTGCTGACTTTGCTCCACTTTGAATCAGTGCAGGCTGTGTTCTAAACAAGTTCAACGGCACCCTTGCGCACTTGAAAGACCGGAAGTCTGTATAACCCACAGCAAGTACACTACTTTCGCAAGTACACTACTTTCAGTATTGAGCGCTTCACATATTGTAAGCGTTGATTGACTGTTTTAAGCTTCATGTAAATTAACTCGGGTATAAATAAGTGACTTATTTGAAATTAATGTTGATATTATTTGATATATTTGATATTATTTTACAATGTTATGTTTATAATAATTGATTTAGGGGTGTTTTATGAGATACAGTAATGTTATTTATGGATGTATAGTACAGTATGAACGTCATAAGTCACACGTCATACATCACTAACAACTTGCGTTCGGCCATCTGTAATCAATTAAAAACGTAAGTCAGGGAGTGTCTGTGTGTGTGTGTGTGTGTGTGTGTGTGTGTGTGTGTATATATATATATATATATATATATATATATATATAGTGGTATGAAAAATTATCTGAACCTTTTGGAATTTCTCACATTTCTGCATAAAATCACCATCAAATGTGATCTGATCTTTGTCAAAATCACACAGATGAAAAAACAGTGTCTGCTTTAACTAAAAGCACCCAAACATTTATAGGTTTTCATATTTTAATGAGGATAGTATGCAAACAATGACAGAAGGGGGAGGAATAAGTAACCGAACCCTCTGCCTAAGGAGACTCAAAGAGCAATTGAAACCAATTTTTACCAAACAATTTAAGTCAGGTGTGTGCCCAATCACTGATGTAACCTTCCCTCGGCAAGAGTCGGCTGAGATGAGTGCCAGCCTCCCTGCGACCTTGATTAGGATTAAGTGGTTCAGAAAATGAATGAATGAATTTCAAAGGAAAAATCCGTGAGATTCAAGCAACTCATTCTTCTGGGCATTTTCCATCACATTAAGTGTGTGTGTGTGTGCGTGTGTGCGTGCATGTGTGTGTGACCTCAAACTCATTTTGAACCATTTCATATTTATCTATCATTACAAAAATTGTTGGAAAAGTTTTGTAGTACTACTTTAATCTCATAATTCAACATTATTAAAGAGGCACATATTTACAGTTAATCACATTTGATTTTTCCATTTTCATTGGATAACAGCGTTAGTTTTTAATGTCGGGGTTTTTTCCCCATATATGCTGATAGGATGCAGGCACAAATCAAAATAGCGAGCTTTTCTAAGCCTGAAATCTTTAATAATACGTTACAGAAGAATAAACGGAGCTTTATTGCTTTTATACTCGAGATCGTTTTCATTCAATTTCTGTGAATTTGCTTGATTTGGACGCTTTGTGTTGCTTTAATGGAAGATGGATGCACTTGCTGCACTCATGTTTTTTTTTCCACACTGCTCAGTGTGTGTGTGTGTGTGTGTGTGTGTGTGAGAGAGAGAGAGAGAGAGAGAGAGAGAGAGAGATTCATGCAGTGTTGCAGCCAGTTCTAGTGTGTGTGTGTGTGTGTGTGTGTGTGTGTGTGTGTGTGTGTGTGTGTGTGTGTGTGTGTCTGGGTTCCTCTCCCGGTTTTTGTTATTCCACTCTTCAGGATGCCTGTCTCCTCCACTTCATGTCCAGTCCAGCATGTGTCTAGACATGGTGCTCTTTCTCACAGTAGTGCTACGCTAATGTTTTGCTACACCCGTCACCCCGGAGTGTGTTTTCAGGGCACTGCACTCCTAATCCTCCTGCTCCTTCTCCCCCCCCCACCCCCCCACCCCCACCTCCGCAACCACACTGTCAGTGTCGGTGTGGGTTCAAATGCGAGGTCGGGATGAAAGAGCGAGAATATCAGTCTTTATCACAGTCAGGGAGCGAAGCATTCCGCAGCGAGCAGATCAGAATCAATCACGCCGGATTCGAACCGGACGAGCTGCCGTCTTGAGAAAGTCTCTGATCTCCATTGGCTTCTCTCTGACGAGCTCGCTGAATGATTTATCCCTCGCGCGCTCTTTGATAGCTTTGGTATTCAGCGTGTGATCAAGGGCACGACGCTGTTAGTGCTGACTCTGAACGTGTCAGCACTTTTCGGAACACTTCGAGGGCATTGGAAAGACGCAAACTTTAAACCGACATGTGGGGGGGCGTCCGCATCCACGGCCTCGGCCTCCACGCGACCTCTCTCCGTCCAGAGAAAGCATCCCCATCTGCAGAAGGATTTCAATTCTGTCTCGTCGTGGGAATTTATCACAGGATGAAAAAGCGTGACAGATGTCTTTTTAATTCCTCCCACACACCCACAATGCGCCTTTCATTCACACGGTATCGCCTGACATCATCAAAGACGCGGTCGTGTCTAGACTAGAAGTAACATGGGAGCAATATGAATGAAAAAAGAGGGGCGTGTCCTCAGCAGCAGGGTCGATCTGAAGGCGTAAGCGATGAGACGCTAGTTTTCCGATCCAAAAAAATGACAAAGTCGTTCTCTGTCAATGGCGAACCAATCAGGTTTCCTAACTTACCCGCCAAGTCACAGCTACAGTGATATCACCTGGAAGCACAAGTCGCCAGGGAAACGTAGTGACGTGTAATGAGCTTCATGTGCATTAAAACAGACATTTTTTTTTGGATGACAGTGAGGTAATGATCTTTCTGAAAGAGCCTGATTTTATGGAGCTGATGACTCTCATGATAACGTCACCACTGATGTGTTCGCCACACGAACAGGAAAAGTCAGAACTCTGGACAGCTATGTTCACACACACACACACACACACACACACACACAGCTGACATTTTGGGTTCTGGAGGTTTCTGTGCTGTGTTTAGTGAGAGAATTGGGATATTACGGTGTGGAATATTGTGGAATGGGAATTTTGCTTATTGGGAAAAATTCAGTTTTGTTAGGGAGAGTCACATTCATGCAAATATAGTGGTACATTGACTTAGAAAAATTAATCTGTTCTGAGGGTGAGCTCGTAAGCCAAAATGTTTCTTAGATAAAACAAAAAATTCTCCTCAGAAATAATAGTAAACCAATCAATCCATTCCGACCCCCTTCCAAACTCATATAACCTGATAAAAACACATATATTTGACCTAATATATTAAACATAAACATGTAAAAACAATAAACATTTCATAATAATAATGCATGTACATTAACATTAATAATTAATAATAATAAAACAAGAATAAACAATAAGCTAAATAACCTTTCTGATCATCAACTGCGTGGGCATGCATGAGGTGGTGTGTAACAGAGAAGGGGGAGGAGAATTTTGTGCATGTGCACGTTACAAATGCCAGCAAGGAAAATGCTTCTCAAATAGTGGGGTGTGCCCCCCCTGATGCTGGGGGGAGGGGGGTATGACCCTGGGAAACGTGCTTTTTTTGCCATACTGTACTAGAATTAAGTGTAATTGTGCATCCTTTACAGTATGTGGCAGTGGTGCTCTCACTGTGTACCCTATGGTGTAGGGAAAAAGCACTGAGCAAACAATATGAAGTGCAGTGAACACTTTTTTTATAGTGGGGGGGGTTGAAATGTGTGTGTGGGGGGTTCTTTCCCTTCCTATACGGGGCATTGCAGAAAATAATTGAGAAGTATTGCACAAGGCGTTCTCGGAGCCTGGAAGAATACGAGGATAATCGGCCCGGAAAAGCCATTTCCCTAGCAGAACTCGTAAATCAAAAGTTTTGCTGGTTGGATGGAGCAGATCTTTGTTGGGATTGAAGCTCGTATCATGGAAAATTCATTATAAAAGACTCTCGTAACTCAAGGTACCACTGTATTATAAAAAGCCGTGCGATCCCCCACCCTGTAATCACATGTTCATACGTGCAACTGAATGTATCCGTTAGCGCTGAGTGTACTTGCATTTTGCGGCTTGTTTTCTTACTCTGCGCATGCATTGTCAGGGTGTGATGCTGCGCGTTGATAAATCCTGCAGCTCCTCAGCATGTTATTTACCATATATTCACTGCTGTTAACACACCTTCTCTCCCCTTTGCTTTAAATATATTGCTAGCATTGATCTTATAGCGCCAGTCTTGGACTCCTATTAACGCTGAATGTGAACGCAGCTGTACATAAAGACCACCCTGAGTTCCCAAGTAGAAATCTGAATGGAGTTGAGTGAAAGTTCTCCTTGGAGTTTCCTGACTGGAGGCTGGGAATTGCAAGTGCAGTCGGAAACCCTCTGGGTATGAAAACTCCAGGTTACAAAAAAACAATTTCCTAAATTTTCATCCTCTTTTTACGAAAACACCCTTTTTATGAAAAGCACCAAACGCGCCATTCAAATGCGCAATTCAAAATTCAAACCATGCGTGAGTTGCTCTCTCATTGGCTGTCTCCCAACATCCCACCCCGCTGGTCTCCCATTGGACAGGAGGCAGCTGAACTATACCCATACTTCCTGTACCCATACTTCCTGTTTGTCACACGTGTGAGAGAGGATAGTGCAACAGGAATGTTGGCTCGTGAGTTCTTTTTGAGAGATCATTGCAGTGTTACATTTCGTTATCCATCATGGACCCAGAAAATGCTGAAAAGCGGAAATACAGTGATGGAGGCGATTATTTTGGCACGATATTGAAGCAGAAGAGCATGGAAACAGAGTGCTTCGTGGGACAAGACCTCTGAAAGATCAGAGGTCTTGATTCAATATTAACTTGCTTTCTTGTGAGATCAAACAGGTACTGTAATTCTGCTTTAAATACAACTCCCCGTCCATTTAAACATTTAAATGGAATTGGTCCGGTTGCGTGTGGGCGGAGCCCGCATTCGGCAAAACACACCAGAGTTTTGTGTGTGTGTGTGTGTGTGTGTGTGTGTGTGTGAGAGACCGAGGGAGATATTGAGAGAGACAGTGTGTGTGTGTGTGTGTGAGAGAGAGAGAGAGATAGAGGGAAACTGTGTGTGTGTGTGTGTGTGTGTGTATGTGTGTATGTGTGTGTGTGTGTGTGTGTGTGTGTGTGTGTGTGGGAGAGAAGGAGAGAGATAGAGAAAGACTGCTTACAGTCAGTTAGAGATGAAAGGAGGCATTCTTTACTCTCTTTCGAGAGAGCACATTGTAGCTTATTTTTTGTTTTTTTAAGTTATTTAATTCAGTAAATGTTTAATAAATGTGGCGCGCGTCGCCGAATGTGAGCAAAACGCGGCTCATCAGGACCTCCGATCCCTCAAGAATACAAGTTAAAGTTGAGTTTGGACCTCTGATCTGTCAAGCAGGCAATGGGCTTTGAATTCCCCCTCTTAAAATGCTCCGGCATGTTGCGTGTGGGCGGAGCCCGCATTCAGCAGAGCTCGCCATAATACACATTTAATGTGTAGTGTGTGTGTTTGTGTGTGTGTGTGTGTGTGTGTGTGTGTGTGTGTGTGTGTGTGTGTGAGTGAGTGAGAGAGAGAGAGAGAGACAGTGTTTTGTGTGTGTGTGTGTGTGTGTATGTGCATTAATAAAAAAAATGTTTGGTAATGGTTTAATTAATAAGTATAATCATGCCTCGGTTTAACAGACTAATAGGATGGAACACTGGTCCGAAGTACCCGATTGTTCAATGTTTCCAATTCCATATATTTCAACGATTACATCACAAAAAACTTTTACTTAAGCACTTTATGTAATCTGTAAATGTAAATACTGTATACTCTGTAAATGTACACCATAAGATCAGGGGTCGGGAACCTTTTTAACTAAGAGGGCCGCTGTGGCAACCTCTGCAAAAGGGGTCTGTACGCCAGTGTGTGTGCGTGTCCGATACCTTCAAACTCTAATTTTATAATTTTATGACCGCCACAGACTGCGTGTTTTGTTTTTGAGTAAAGAGGTAAATTTCCTTCGTTTTGATCAGCTCATTTCCACGAAGCCAAGCACAGCTGGCAAGCAAACACAAATGGACAGACATGGAAAAACTTCAACCTGCAGTTGATTGCCAAAACTTGGGACGCGCTTCCTGTCACGTAAACACTGTAGCGTGTGAGTCCAATAAAATTAGAATTTCAAGGAATTGGACTCGCCGACATACAGAAAGGACTGGCTCTCTGCTTCGCGCCACAGTGACATGGCATTGAAAATAGATGAATAGATTTAAATGCACGAGATTTCTTCAAGACAGTCTGGTCATCTGGCGGTCACTTTCGGAAACAACAGCCCGCTTCCGGACGATCCGGACTAGTCGGAAGCTACAGATTTTGTGCGTTGCATCCAAAATCCGTTAAAGCGAAGTCCGTAAAACCGAGGCATAAGTGTATGTTAATAAAATGGTTTAATATGTTAGTAAAATGTTTAAATGTTTTAATAAATAATTTTCTTTTACTTTTAACACACATTTCATGCATATTTCATAGAAAATTGGTGTACTTTTATCATTTTTAAAGGGTGTATGGGGTAGTCTTGGGGGCCTTGGAATGAATCATGCGTTTTGCATGTAAAATGCGCCTCTACTTACGAAACCTCCACGTTACGAAAAAGGCACTGGAACAGATTCATTTCGTAAGTAGAGGGCCGAGTGTACGTCAATCTCATGGTTGGACATGTTGATGAAAAGTAATACCGTACAATACAGGAGTCTTTCCGGACCAACCAGAACCAGCCGAAAGGACAACTCATGGGCTTGAGGCATCGTGGACAATCTCGGTAACGTTTAACATGATGATGAAGCGTCACCTATTAAACTTAACACTTCTTATTCTAAGGCGAAGATGGGTGGAGTTTGATTCCAGGCCTGTGCAATGCATTCCTTGCTTCAGATAGGGAGGCACGTGCTCATTACGCTACAGTGGTGATCACACTGTTAGATTTGTTGAAACTGTGGGGGTAAATGCAGCACATCTGGATGATAAATGACAGGAGCATGTCGTTCATGCACACCGCTAATGCGCTGCACCATCTTGGTATTGTTATCATACAATGTAAGCATATCTAGTAATAATTAGTGTTAGTGTTAAATAGGTATATGGAGGCAGCAATGAAACATCTGTAAACTACATTTGAGAACGATTGGTAGATTATTGTAGGCTTTAGTGCCACCATGATGGACAGCTAGACAGACGGCGGTGTAATGACACTCACAACAAATAGAACAAAGAATTTTGTAGAAGTTGACACTACCCACCATATTCAGCTTGTTGCCAGGTATCCACCATGTCTCTGCCCAGTCAGGTTGTCTCTAGTCTTCCGTTGAGAAAAAGCATACTTCCGCCGTTATGCTCACTCACAGAACGTAGTCGTCACGCCATCGTTTCAGCAAATTTAAACACCAGAACATTTATTTCCATCCGGTGTCGGGTTCATTTGTCAGCAATTTTTTTTAATCGATGAGGGGGAAAAACTGAACCCCTCCATAAAGTCTTCTCCAGCACATCTCAAACACTTTCAGTGTGACTCTAGGGGGCCAATACACATGTGAAAATGATTCCTTGTGCTCCCTGAACCACACACTCATTATTTGAGTCCCCATTTTATATCCGAGCCATCAGAGGAGCAAAATGCATTGATGTGATAATCTGCACATTCATTACATTCAGATCATCAGCTGCTTCGGTTTATTATAACAATAATGTCGCTGAGCCTCGATCGGAACAACATCACCATGGAGATTACATGCTTTGATCAGGGTTAAATGCCCTCCACCAAAATATTAATGTGTGTGGGTTTTTTTTATTTTTTATTTTGCCCCACACCCATAATAAAGTTTTGACTCTGATTTTTTTTTTTTTCTTTTTCGTTTTGCTTACTGTGAAACAAACCTGTCTGACCTTATACATAGAGCATACATCATAAAAATATACAGTCGGTAATCTCCCACCTATCGCTGCTTAGTGATGGTATCTGTGTTTATGTCATCCTTGGACATTGTTACTTTGGCTCTGTGTACTGTGGTTGTTGTGAAAATACTAGTCTGTATTGACATTCATGTAGTGATTAGGGTGACCCAGGCGTGTCTGTGTCTGTGTGTGTGTGTGTCTGTCTGTCTGTGTCTGTGTGTGTGTGGGGGGGGGGGGGTGTTTGGGGCTTGTGGGCCTCCAGCAATGTGATTTTTTTGTTTTGAAGCTCAACTCAGGTTGACTTCTGGATGCCACCTACTGGCGATTGCTGGAAGTGCAGGTCACTCCAGGGAATTGCTGAGTTGACCGAGTTCATTATTAAAGAGGAAGGTTCACCTGACTGTAGGCTCCTGATGGGAGAACTGGTGCTCCTCAATTCTGCTCATTTCTTTATTTGCTGGCTGTCGGTTTAGCCTCTGCTTTGTTTATTTCCTTGCTTAAGGAAACTGTTTTCCTGAGTGCGATGTTTGGCACTGGGTCTTGGCTGAGATTCACTATTCACACGTATTCGTAATATCATTGTCAATTAAAACGTTTCTTTCAGAGCTGGCACTGATCTCGGGGTGGGGGGTGTGTGTGTGAGATTTTTCTTTTCTCTCGTAAAGAGACTTGAGTATAGTTTGTGGGGATCTTTGTTCCATGTATCATGTTCCAGGAGAATTGCTGAGCATGAATATCCCGATGATGGTGTTGCTCCATCACTGCATGTCTCTGTGTCATCCCTGAGCTGAGGTTCAGTAATGATCTTTTTTGGTGTTTGAGAGAACTGGGTCAGTGCTGCTGCTGTTGTGGGTTTTTTCTCTCTCTCTTTCCCACACCATCGTTCAGAGTGCACTGTCGGTTCACTGGTGGTCGTGGTCAGTGGTTTCTGGTGTTGCGTGCGATTGATCTCTTTCGCTTGGCAGCAAGGCCGAGCGGAAGCGTTTCAGCCAACGTTTATGTGTCGCGGTTTGAAAGCTCGTCCATGCCGGAGTGCGAAGGTCCGATCAGGTCAAACTCGCTTCTGAACGTTGTGCATTGTGGAAATTCGAGCTGTGTAACCTCGCCTGCGATTTCTCACATCTGTTTCACCTTCCGGCGCCGAACTTCTCGTATAACTTATCTAAATACCAGGAATATTTAAACTCTGGGTACACAGGAAGTCGTCCACCAATTAATTTCAGAAAGTTCGGATCTCATGCTGAACCCGTGGCGATGACCTCATCAGTCAGCCGACCTGCGTTATTCCCATTTCAATTCCAAGAAACCCCTGGAACCACATTATCCCCTTCAGAGAAACTGTAGCTCTGATGTGGCAGAATGTGGTTCATAATTTTCAGGATCGACTGACTGCTTCATCCAAGGGATTTATTTCATCTATGCACAAGTCTCTCTCTCTCTCTCTCTGTCTCTGTCTCTGTCTCTCTCTCTCTCTCTCTCTCTCTGTGTGTGTCTGTGTGTGTCTATTTGTGTGTGTCTGTGTGTGTCTATTTGTGTGTGTCTATTTGTGTGTCGCTCTGTGTGTGTGTGTGTGTGTGTGTGTCGCTCTGTGTGTGTGTGTGTGTGTGTGTCGCTCAGTGTG
>CM045733.1:6480000-6497500 GCA_024760905.1 Plotosus lineatus
GTGTGTGTGTGTGTGTGTGCGCATGTCGCTCTCTCTGTGTGTGTGTGCGTGTCGCTCTGTGTGTGTGCACATGTGTGTGTGTCACTCTGTGTGTGTGTGTGTGTGTGTGTGTGTGTGTGTGTGTGTGTGTGTGTGTGTGTGTGTGTGTGTGTGTCGCTCTGTGTGTGTGTGTGTCGCTCTGTGTGTGTGTGTGTCGCTCTGTGTGTGTGTGTGTGTCGCTCTGTGTGTGTGTGTGTGTCGCTCTGTGTGTGTGTGTGTGTGTCGCTCTGTGTGTGTGTGTGTGTCGCTCTGTGTGTGAGTGTGTCGCTCTCTTTTGTGTGTGTGTGCGTGACTCTCTCTGTGTGTCTCTCTCTTTCTGTTTGTCTCTGTGTCTCTCTATCTGTGTGTCTGTGTATCTCACTCTGTCTCTGTGTGTGTCTGTCTCTGTGTGTGTGTGTGTGTGTCTGTCTCTATCTCTGTGTCTTTCTCTATGGGTGCGTCTCTTTCTGTGTCTCTGTGTATTTTTACTTGTTTACTCTCTCTCTTTATCTGTGTGTGTGTCTTTATCTATGTATGTATATCTATCTGTCTCTCTCTGTATATATCTCACTCTCTTGTCTCTCTGTGTCTATCTTTGTGTGTTTGTGTCTCTCTCTTTCATACATGGCAATTTTCCACGGATCCGCATCATTCCGTGGTTTTTATGTCAAATTGGTCATTTCTGTGAATCGTCTAAATCTAGTGATAAAGGAAGAGTGTCGTGTTGTCTTCAAGGAGGAGTTGAAACAGGCTTTGGGTGGTCAGGAAGTGCTTCCAGATGACTGGACAACCACAGCAAATATGATCAGGGAGACAGGGAGGAGAGTACTTGGTGTGTCCTCTGGAAGGAAAGTAGATAAGGAGACTTGGTGGTGGAATGAGGAAGTGTAGGAGTGTGTACAAAGGAAGAGGTTAGCTAAGAAGAAGTGGGACATTGAGAGGACTGAAGAGAGTAAACAGGAGTACAGTGAGGCACAGCGCAAGGCGAAAGTAGCGGTGCCAAAAGGCCAAACAGAGGACGTATGATGACTTGTATGCTAGATTGGACAGTAAGGAGAGAGAAAATGATTTATACATGTTGGCACAGGGGCAGTGGTGGTCTCGTGGGGAGCAGTGGTGATCTAGTGGTATAGGGCGCTGGATCGCTGATCCAAAGGTTGGGGGTTTGATTCCCACTCTCCACAAGGTTGTCACTATCCTCCCCAGTGCAGCTAACTGGGTTATCAAAGGCCAGCCATGTCTCTCACTGTCTATGGTGTGAGGCATGTAAAAGAACCATTGCTGACTTTCGACAAGAGTAGGCCGCAAAGCCGTCAGCGTGTTTCTGCCCTGCGATGGCCTCATGAGCTGTCCAGGGTGTACTCTGCCCTCGCCCGAAGTTGGCTGGGATGGGCGCCAGCCTCCCCGCGACCCTAATTAGGATTAAGCGATGACAGAAAATGAACTGAATGAACATGTTGGCACAGCAAAGAGATAGAGATGGGAAGGACATGCAGCAAGTTAGAGTGATAAAGGACAGAGAGGGAAATGTATTGACTGATGACAGAAGTGTGCTGGGAAGATGGAAAGTAGTTTGAAGAGCTGATGAATGGGGAAAATGAGAGAAAAAAAAAGAGTACAAGTGGTGACCGTTGAGGACCAGGACGTAGCAAAGATTAGTAAGAGTGAAGTGAGGAGGGCACTGAAGAGGATGAAAGACAGTTGGTCCTGATGATTTCCCTGTGGAGGTATGGAAGTGTCTAGGAGCGATAGCAGTAGATTTTCTGACAAGAACATTCAACAAGGTCTTAGAGAGTGAGAGGATGCCGGAGGAATGGAGGAGAAGTGTGCTGGTGCCCATTTTTAAGAACAAGGGAGCTGTGCAGAGTTGTGGCAACTACAGAGGGATAAAATTGATGAGCCATACAATGAAGTAATGGGAAAGAATAGTGGAAGCTAGACTAAGGGCGGAGGTCAGCATTTGTGAACAACAGTTTAGTTTCATGCCAAGAAAGAGCACCGCAGATGCAGTGTTTTCTTTGAGGATGTTAATAGAGAAGGTCAGAGGGAGCTGCATTGTGCCTTTGTGGATCTGGAGAAAGCATATGACAGGGTGCCAAGAGAAGAACTGTGGTATTGCATGAGGAAGTCTAGAGTGGCAGAGAAGTATGTTAGAGTGGTGTAGGACATGTATGAGCGATGTAAGACAGTGGTGAGGTGTGCTGTCGGCATGACCGAAGAATTCAAGACAGAGGTGGGACTGCATCAAGGATCGGCTCTCAACCCCTTCTTGTTTGCTATGGTGATGGACAGGCTGACAGACGAGGTTAGACAAGAATCTCCATGGACTATGATGTTTGCAGATGACATTGTGATCTGTAGTGAGAGCAGAGAACAAGTGCTGGAAAATCTAGAGAGGTGGAGGAATGCCCTGGAAAGGAGAGGAATGAAGGTTAGCCTCAGTAAGTCAGAATACATGTGTGTGAATAAGAAGGACCAAAGAGGAATGGTGAGGTTACAGGGAGCAGAGATAAGGAAGGTGGAGGATTTTAAGTACTTAGGCTCAACAATCCAGAGCAATGGAGAGTGTGGAAAAGAGGTGAAGAAGGATGTGCAGGCAGGTTGGAATGGTTGGAGAAAAGTATACGGTGTGATGTGTGATAGGAGCGTATCAGCAAGAATGAAAGGAAAAGTGTACAAGACTGTGTTGAGGCGTGCATTGTTGTATGGTTTAGAAACCGTGGCACTGGGGAAAAGACAGTAGGCAGAGCTGGAGGTAGCAGAGATGAAAATGTTGAAGTTCTCTTTGGGAGTAACGAGGATGGATAGGATCAGAAATGAGTACATCAGAGGGACAGCCCATGTAAGATGTTTTGGAGACAAAGTCAGAGAGGCTCGATTGAGATGGTTTGGACATGTACAGAAGAGGGATAGTGAATATATTGGTAGTAGGATGCTGAGGTTGGAACCACCAGGCAGAAGGCCTAGAGGGAGACCAAAGAAGAGATTTATGACTGTGGTGAAAGACGACATGAAGGTCGTTGGCGTAAGAAAAGAAGATGCAGAGGATAGGGTGAAATGGAGGTAGATGATTTGCTGTGGTGACCCCTGAAGGAAATAGCTGAAAGGAAAAGAAGTCTGTCTTCCTTTTGGCTTTTTCCCTTTTATTTCGGGAGTCGCCACAGCGAATCATCTGATTCGCACGTTTAATTTGGCAGAGGTTTTTACGTCGGATGCCCTTCCTGTCACAACCCTTTTTTAGCAAGGGACAGAAACACGCTGACGACTTTGCAGCCTACTCTTTACGAAAGTCAGCAATGGTTCTTTTACATACCTCTCACCATAGACAGTGAGAGACATGGCCCGCCTTTGATAACCCAGTTAGCTGCACTGGGGGGGACAATGACAACCTTGTGGGGAGTGGGACTCGAACCCCCAACCTTTGGATCAGCGATCCAGTGCTCTATACCACGAGACCACCACTGCCCCTGAAAGGAAAAGAAGTCGTCGTCTAAATCTAGTGAAGGCTGAGTACCAAACAAGTATTCAACGGTACCCTTGCTCACCTTTTTTACACCTATTTCTCAATTCTGTGTATATATTATAACAACGACCGCCATCAGTGCTGTCAACCAACAGGGTGCTGATGGAAATTGGACTACTGTTGGTCGAAGAAGGAGAGGCGGGAGGCGTGTCCGTAGGCAGAGAGAGAAGAGGAAATGCGTGAGCCTAGAACTGAGAGTAGGGACTTTGAATGTTGGAACTATGCACGGAAAAGATAGGGAGCTGGCTGACATGATGCAGAGGAGGAAGGTGGACATACTGTGTGTTCAGGAGACAAGGTGGAAAGGTAGCAAGGCTAGAAGCTTAGGAGCAGGGTTTAAACTGTTTTATAATGGTGTGGATGGGAAGAGAAATGGAGTAGGAGTCATCTTGAAGGAGGGGTTTGTCAGGAATGTTCTAGAAGTGAAAAGAGTGTCAGACAGAGTGATGAGTCTCAAGTTAGAAATTGAAGGCGTGATGTTCAATGTTGTTAGTGCTTATGCCCCACAGGCAGGATGTAAGCTAGAAGAGAAGGAGAGATTCTGGAGTGAGTTAGATGAAGTGATGCAGAGTACCCCCAGAGGTGAAAGAGTGGTCAGTGGAGCAGACTTCATTGGACATGTTGGTGCAGGCAACAGAGGAGACGAGGAAGTGATGGGCAGGTTTGGTATCCAGGACAGGAACACAGAAGGACAGATGTTGATCGATTTTGCAAAAAGGATGGAAATGGCTGTGGTGAATACTTTCTTCAAGAAGAAACAGAAGCATAGGGTGACTTATGAAAGCGGAGGTAAGAGTACACAGGTAGACTACATCTTGTGTAGGCGATGTAATTTGAAGGAAGTCAGTGACTGCAAAGTAGTAGTGGGAGAGAGTGTTGCCAAACAGCATAGGATGGTGGTGTGCAGGATGACGCTGATGGTGAGAAAGGTGAAAAAGGCAAAGGCAGAGCAGAAGACAAAGTGGTGGAAGCTGAAAAAGGAAGAGTGTCGTGTTGTCTTCAAGGAGGAGTTGAAACAGGCTTTGGGTAGTCAGGAAGTGCTTCCAGAGGACTGGACAACCACAGCCAATGTGATCAGGGAGACCGGTAGGAGAGTACTTGGTGTGTCCTCTGGAAGGAAAGTAGATAAGGAAACTTGGTGGTGGAATGAGGAAGTGCAGGAGTGTGTACAAAGGAAGAGGTTAGCCAAGAAGAAGTGGGACATTGAGAGGACCGAAGAGAGTAAACAGGAGTACAGGGAGACACAGCGTAAGGCGAAGGTAGCAGTGTCAAAGGCCAAACAGAGGGCGTATGATGACTTGTATGATAGGTTGAACAGTAAGGAGGGAGAAAATGATCTATACAGGTTAGCACAGCAGAGAAATAGAGATGGGAAAGACGTGCAGCAAGTTAGAGTGATAAAGGACAGAGAGGGAAATGTATTGACTGATGACAGAAGTGTGCTGGGAAGATGGAAAGAGTACTTTGAAGAGCTGATGAATGAAGAAAATGAGAGAGAAAAAAGAGTAGAAGGGGTGACCAATGAGGAGCAGGAAGTAGCAAAGATTCGTAAAGGAGAAGTGAGGAGGGCATTGAAGAGGATGAAGAGTGGAAAGGCAGTTGGTCCTGATGACATACCAGTTGAGGTATGGAAGTGTCTAGGGGAGGTAGCAGTAGATTTTCTGACAAGAATATTCAACAAGGTCTTAGAAAGTGAGCAGATGCCAGAGGAATGGAGGAGAAGTGTGCTTGTGCCCATTTTTAAGAACAAGGGAGGTGTACAGAGTTGTGGCAACTACAGAGGGATAAAGTTGATGAGCCATACAATGAAGCTATGGGAAAGAATAGTGGAAGCAAGACTAAGGGCAGAGGTCAGCATTTGTGAACAACAGTTTGGTTTCATGCCAAGAAAGAGCACCACAGATGCAGTGTTTGCTTTGAGGATGTTAATAGAGAAGTACAGAGAAGGTCAGAAGGAGCTGCATTGTGCCTTTGTGGATCTGGAGAAAGCATATGACAGGGTGCCGAGAGAAGAACTGTGGTATTGTATGAGGAAGTCTGGAGTGACAGAGAAGTATGTTAGAGTGGTGCAGGACATGTATGAGAGATGTAAGACAGTGGTGAGGTGTGTTGTCGGTGTGACAGAAGAGTTCAAGTTGGAGGTGGGACTGCATCAAGGGTCAGCTCTCAGCCCCTTCTTGTTTGCTATGGTGATGGACAGGCTAACAGACGAGGTTAGTCAAGACTCTCCATGGACTATGATGTTTGCAGATGACATCGTGATCTGTAGTGAGAGCAGAGACCGAGTGGAGGAAAATCTAGAGAGGTGGAGGTATGCCCTGGAAAGGAGGGGATTGAAGGTTAGTCTTAGTAAGACAGAATACATGTGTGTGAACGACAAGGACCCAAGAGGAACTTTGAGGTTACAGGGGGCAGAGATAAAGAAGGTGGAGGATTTTAAGTACTTAGGCTCAACAATCCAGAGCAATGGAGAGTGTGGAAAAGAGGTGAAGAAGCGCGTTCAGGCAGGTTGGAATGGATGGACAAAAGTGTCCGGTGTGATGTGTGATAGGAGAGTATCGGCAAGAATGAAGGGAAAAGTGTACAAGATGGTGATGAGGCCAGCAGTGTTGTATGGTTTAGAGACAGTGGCCCTGGGGAAAAGACAGGAGTCAGAGTTGGAGGTAGCAGAGATGAAAATGTTGAGGTTCTCTTTGGGAGTAACGAGGATGGATAGGATCAGAAATGAGTACATCAGAGGGACAGCACATGTTAGATGTTTTGGAGACAAAGTCAGAGAGGCTAGATTGAGATGGTTTGGACATGTACAGAGGAGGGATAGTGAGTACATTGGTCGTAGGATGCTAAGGTTGGAACTACCAGGCAAAAGGCCCAGAGGAATACCAAAAAGAAGATTTATGGATGCGGTGAAGGTGGACATGAAGGTCGTTGGAGTAAGAGTAGAAGATGCAGAGGATAGGGAGAGATGGAGGCAGATCATTTGCTGTGGCGACCCCTGAAGGGAACAGCCGAAAGGAAAAGAAGAAGATATATGTTTCCAAATAATTATGCTCCAATTAGTCTATGCTAGATGATATGTTGACCAATTGTAGATAGCAAACAGGCTCCGCCCTGGACCCCGCCCAGACCCCCCCCCCCCACCAGCACACTAAAGTTCCACTGAAAGTATATTTTGCTGTTGCCATGTATGCTCTTTCTGTTTGTCTCTCTCTCTCTCTCTCTCTCTCTCTCTCTCTCTCTCTCTCTCTCTCACTTTCTGTCTCCCTCTCTCTTTCTCTCTCTCTCTGTGTGATTCGCGCTGTCTCTCTGTGTGTGTCTCTCACTCTGTCTCTCTTTTTCTCGCTCTGTCTCTTGTGTGTGTGTGCGCGTGCGTGTGCGTGTGTGTGTGTGTGTGTGCGCGCGCACTTGCACACACTCTCACCGTGGCCAAGATGTCTTCGTGGCTTTGCAAGAGGCCAAATGAAAGCGCAAGATAGTCTGTTTTCCTGGGAAGAAAAGCCGGGAAGCCCGTACTGGCACTCGTAGTCATCTCTTGGGCTCAGGTCAAGCAGCAAAGGTTCAGGGATTTATGACCCACGGTCCTGTTGGAGAACACCGTCGTCTTCATAATACCCCAGCGAATGGCTTTTACTGCTCGTTCGTCACTGTGCGCTCAGTGGGGCAGCAGCCAAAGAGCTGAACATTTCCTCCATCCTGACACACAAACACACAGACTCTCTCTCTCTCTCTCTCTCTCTCTCTCTCTCTCGCTCTCTCTCTCTCTCTCTCACTCACTCACTCACACACACACACACACACACACACACACTTTACTGTAAGTTTTCGGCCTATCCATTTTTTTTTCTTTGGAAACTTTTTTCATCTGTGTTTAACATGCTTGTCAGGACTAAAATGATCTTTGACCTTCACGTAGGTTCTCAGCAAGGTATCCATGCTCGTGGAATATATTTTTATCTCACAATACCTCGTCTATTTCCTGTTGTGGGCTTAATTGCTTGTTTGATTCAGAGCCTTTTTGACAGCGCAGTTCCTTTTTATAAGCCTCAGCTTTGATTTCTTTGAGACTTCCTGTGTGTGTGTGTGTGTGTGTGTGTGTGTGTGTGTGTGTGTGTGTGTGTGTGTGTGTGTTTTGAGCACATAAGGACAAGGATTGCTTACTGTCCCAGTTCTGGTTTCTTTCATTTCCTCTCTCTGGCTGGACTCCCACTCCTGCTGTGACCTCTCGTCCTCCTTACGCCACTTTTTGATCGAATTACATTTAATGCAGGAATTAAATAAAACAACAGATGCAAAAATACACACACTTGTGACTAACTCCTCCAAACTGTCTGGGATAGACAGAGAGACCATTGCATCGATTCAGACAGTAACAATCAATGCTAATATCCCCTTATTCCCCTTATCACCTCGTCCCCACAGCGGAATGCATGAGTATATTTTCTATACATTTCCTGTATAGGGTTTTCTGTCAGCGACAAGCTTCCTGCTAACTTTTTTCGAACGTGTGTGTGTGTGTGTGTGTGTGTGTGTGTGTGTGTGTGTGTGTGTGTGTGTGTGTGTGTGTGTGGACGAATGAGTGGTTCCCCTTCACCATACCGCATGCTCTCAACACCGAGCTCAGTTCACACTATAATATCTGACAGGATCTTTCACTATTACAGGGCACGTGGCACAAGTTCGGCCTGTCAGTGTCCTGATGAAGTCAGGGATAACATACAGCGAGAAATAAACCCTGACCGAGTGATCCGGGATCTGAAGAGTCGATAAACGAGGTGTTGAAATATTCTGAACGGGTTTATTTTGCGGTAATGACCCTCTTGCTGTACGTTATGATGACTAATGAATATTGATTTAAAAGCATTTTATTCCTTTTATTAATGACACACTTTATAACATGTTATACCTTACAATAGGGTTTTAAAATAAAATAAAATAAAGCACTGAATGCTGTCTGACCAATCAGATTCACATACAGTGGTACCTTGATTTATGAATGTCTTTTATAATGAATTTTCCATGATACCAGCTTTGATCCACCAAAAATCTGCCTCATCCAACCAGCAAAATTTTGAATTACGAGGTCTGTTGGGGAAATGACTTTTCTGGGCCGATTAGCCTCGTATTCTTCCGCGTGTATTCATCCGCACTCTGAGAATGCCTTGTGCAGTGCTTCTCAATTATTTTCTGTGATGCCCCCTATTGGAAGAAAAAAAAAAACATTTCACCGCAGCCCCCCGTGTGCGACTATAAATAGCGTTTACTGCACTTCATATCATTTGCTCAGTGCTTTTTCCTTACACCATAGAGAACACAGTGAGAGCGCCACTGCCACCTACTGTAGACAATGTGCAATTACACTTAATTCTACTACAGTATGGCAAAAAGTATGTTCCCCGGGGTCATACACACCCACACCCACCCCCTCTCTCAGCATCACACCACGCCCACTATTTGAGAAGCACCTGCCTTGTTGGAGCTCACCACAAGCCTTTCCTCGCTGGCATTCATAGCATGCACATAAAAAATTCTCCTTCTCCTCCTCTGTTACACACCACCTCATGCCTGCCCATGTGACATTTTCACGCCCACATGACATCTTTGCCACAGTCAATGATTGGAAGGGTTAGTTGACTTATTATTTTCAATGATTGGAAGGGTTAGTTGACTTATTATTTATTCTTTTTTATTATTAGTTATTATTAATGTACATGTATTATGACTATTAATTTTTTTTTTTTTTTACATGTTTATCTTTAATATATTAGGTCAAATATACGTGTTTGTGGCAGGTTATACGAGTTTGGGAGGGGGTTGGAACGGATTAATTGGTTTTCTCTTATTTCCAATGGGAATTTTTGTTTTATCTAACGAACATTTTGACCTACAAACTTGCCCTCGGAAGGGATTAATTTAGTAAGTTAAGGTACCACTGTATTCTAATAAATGGTATAATAATTAAAGGGTTCATACGATGTTCTTCTTACTTTTTTGACCAATAATTTTTGTAAGTGTTGAATATTCGTATTAGGTGATCGTGCTAAATATCGTTTCATGGTGGTTAAATCATCGCACAGCAATATCTCCACAAATCCCTTTCTGCCTCCCAGTGCACTGAGTGTGGAGCTTATCGGTGACCGGGCCAAGCAGAGTAAGCACTAAGAGTGGAAAGACCATAAACGGGAGGAGGAAGTCAAACAGGGCCTACACTCAGATCAGTGTTTGTGTACGGTGCATAGATGAAGCAGCTTCCTGAAAAACTGTGCAGTTTTTCTTTTTGGTTTAGGTATTGTACTTTGATGCCCTATTGTTGTCAGAAATAAAAATAAATAAACAATTGTCTGAAAAAAGGAATAATATCTGATTTTCAACTTGAAAATGTGTTAAAATCCTAATTATTTCACGGTTTACACCAACAGCCTGATGAAGCCCATTTATACTGCTGGGTGTACAGAGGTTAAGTTCTTTTAAGACCGCAGTCAGGGTCCAAACAGTGTTACCATTAAGCTAAATTGGTGCGACAGTAGCGCAAATTAGGCCAGGCTTAAAAAATTCTTTGTTGGCAATAACATGGAAAAAAAACAAAACAAAAAAAGGATTCACCCGGGAGGGAGAAATTTTGTTTTTTACACCTGTGCAGGCCACCTTGGATGCCACATCATGTTATATTATGTATGTCATGTTGTAAACACAGTAAAATGAAATAAATATCTTATACAGGTATCCCTCACTTTCCATGGTTAATTGGGTGCGAGATCCCTATGCGACCACCGAATTCCGCAAAGTACGATCACCCCCCCCTCCCCCAACACAACCACCACCCCCACCCGACTGATGTATACGTACATGTATGTTTATATAATATCAATAAATACATATTCAATGCTATAAATGCTTATAATAACAATTAAACATTTAAAAATAATGCATAAGATGTAGATAAAATATAAATACAAAAAAAACACACAGACGCGTATGTATGCAGATGCGCACCTCACAGAAATGTAACTAGTTTTGATGGGGTGGGGAGGTGTTATTTGTTTTGTTTTGTTTTTTTTTTTGTTTGTTTTTTATTTTTATTGCATAATTGGCCGTGTTTTTGTGGCATATTCCTTAACTTTTCTATTCTTCCTTAATTTTCTTATTTTTCAATTCGATGAATATTTAAAAAAAAAAACTGCCATGCACTGTAGCCACATGAATTGAAGTGCGAAGTAGCGAGGGATCCCTATATTTGAAATCAACATACTGAATATCAAAGTTTATTCTTTTAATATTGTAATCAACAGAGTATCAAGGTTTCATCAACATATCAATTTTTAATATTGCACTCAACAACTAACAAATACCTTTGTCACGCTGTTGCTCGCGGTTTATAATTAACTTGTATTTGTTCGAAAATGTCAGCAAATATGTTGCTCAATTTGAAACGCATTAATTTATTGATTATTTTGACGTCGGGACCTTTAATGGTGACAGAGAACAGTTTTTTGCCTCATCATTGTCACCTTCCATCATGCTCTCTGCCTTTGTTGTTAAGACAGTACCGGCCAATGAGAATCGCTGTTTCATTGAACAGGTGAAATTTACCAATCACAAGGTGCGGTTGATACTGATTTCGCTTTGGTCAATTTTTAGTGCAGTGTATGATAAAGGACACACACATTTTTTCAACACAACTGGCCAGCGTATTTTTACTTTTTGCATCTGTGAATGCTCAGGCGAGGTTTTATGTACAATTTCGGCCCAACCGGCCATATTACCACCAACAAAGATATTTTTAAGGCTGACCTCATTTTAGATTGACACAAGGCATTATTGGTGCTGTGCCAGTATTTTTTTCCTTGTCTTTGTTTTGTTTTAAGTTCCGCAATCTACAACTTGTTCGTAAATAATGTTAACAGCTGTCAAAATGTTCAGCATCTATCAGAAATAGACCCCACCTCCAGGATGGGGACCCCCCCCCCCCCACACACACACACACACACCCTCCCCGCGCTTCTTGCAGTCGAGAGTGGCTGTTTCGTAGCCAATGCCGCCAGCATCCGAATGACCTGAACACAGTATTGGTGCAAACTCTTTTCTCCTTACACTGGGAACACTGGGTCCAAATGGGACTTTAACCCACGACCTCGTGAGCTTGAGCCACTACACCATGTGTCGGTAGAATAAATATTTTATTACATCCACACTCCTTCTTCTTCTCTTCTTTTCCTTTCGGCTTTTCCCTTCAGGGGTCGCCACAGCGAATCATCTGCCTCCATCTCACCCTATCCTTTGCATCTTCTTCTCTTACACCAACGACCTTCATGTCCTCCTTTACCACATCCATGAATCGTCTCTTTGGTCTTCCTCTAGGCCTTTTGCCTGGTAGTTCCAGCCTCAGCATCCTATTACCAATATACTCACTATCCCTCCTCTGTACATGTCCAAACCATCTCAATCTAGCCTCTCTGACTTTGTCTCCAAAACGTCTTACATGTGCTGTCCCTCTGACGTGCTCATTCCTAATCCTATCCATCCTCGTTACTCCCAAAGAGAACCTCAACATTTTCATCTCTGCTACCTCCAACTCTGCCTCCTGTCTTTTCCCCAGGGCCACTGTTTCTAACCCATACAGCATCGTTGGCCTCAACACCGCTTTTGTACACTTTTCCTTTCATTTTTGCCGATACCCTCCTATCACACATCACACGGACACTTTTCTCCAACCATTCCAACCTGCCTGCACACGCTTCTTGACCTCTTTTCCACACTCTCCATTGCTCTGGATTGTTGAGCCTAAGTACTTAAAATCCTCCACCTTTCTTATCTCTGCTCCCTGTAATCTCACCGTTCCTCTTTGGTCCTTGGCATTCATGCACATGTATTCTGTCTTACTGAGGCTAATCTTCATTCCCTCCTTTCCAGGGCATACCTCCACCTCTCTAGATTTTCCTGCACTTGGTCTCTGCTCTCACTACAGATTACAATGTCATCTGCAAACATCATAGTCCATGGGGAATCTTGTCTAACCTCGTCTGTCAGCCTGTCCATCACCATAGCGAACAAGAAGGGGCTGAGAGCTGACCCTTGATGCAGTCCCACCTCCACCTTGAACTCTTCTGTCACACCGACAGCACACCTCACCACTGTCTTACATCTCTCATACATGTCCTGCACCACTCTAACATACTTCTCTGCCACTCCAGACTTCCTCATGCAATACCACAGTTCTTCTCTCGGCACCCTGTCATATGCTTTCTCCAGATCCACAAAGGCACAATGCAGCTCCGTCTGACCTTCTCTGTACTTCTCCATTAACATCCTCAAGGCAAACACTGCATCTGTGGTGCTCTTTCTGGGCATGAAACCAAACTGTTGTTCACAAATGCTGACTTCTGCCCTTAGTCTAGCTTCCACTATTCTTTCCCATATCTTCATCGTATGGCTCATCAACTTTATCCCTCTGTAGTTGCCACAACTCTGCACGTCTCCCTTGTTCTTAAAAATGGGCACCAGCACACTTCTCCTCCATTCCTCTGGCATCCTCTCACTCTCTAAGACCTTGTTAAATGTTCTTGTCAGAAAATCTACTGCTACCTCTCCTAGACACTTCCATACCTCCACCGGTATGTCATCAGGACCAACTGCCTTTCCATTCTTCATCCTCTTCAATGCCCTCCTCACTTCACCCTTACTAATCTTTGCTACTTCCTGGTCCTCAACAGTCACCTCTTCTACTCTTTTCTCTCTCTCATTTTCCTCATTCATCAGCTCTTCAAAGTACTCTTTCCATCTTCCCAGCACACTTCTGTCATCAGTCAATACATTTCCCTCTCTGTCCTTTATCAATCTAACTTGCTGCACGCCCTTCCCATCTCTATTTCTCTGCTGTGCCAACCTGTATAAATCATTTTCTCCTCCTTACTTTCCAGCCGAGCATACAAGTCATCAAACGCGCTCTGTTTGGCCTTTGACACTGCTACCTTTGCCTTACGCTGTGTCTCCCTGTACTCCTGTTTACTCTCTTCGGTTTTGTCAATGTCCCACTTCTTCTTAGCTAATCTCTTCCTTTGTACACACTCCTGCACTTCCTCATTCCACCACCAAGTCTCCTTATCTACTTTCCTTCCAGATGACACACCAAGTATTCTCCTACCTGTCTCCCTGATCACATTCGCTGTAGTTGTCCAGTCATCTGGAAGCACTTCCTGACCACCCAAAGCCTGTTTCAACTCCTCCTTGAAGACAACCCGACACTCTTCCTTTTTCAACTTCCACCACTTTGTCTTCTGCTCTGCCTTTGCCTTCTTCACCTTCCTCACCATCAGCATCATCCTGCACACCACCATCCTATGCTGTTTGGCAACACTCTCACCCGCTACTACTTTGCAGTCACTGACTTCCTTTAAATTACATCGCCTGCACAAGATGTAGTCTACCTGTGTGCTCCTACCTCCACTTTTATAAGTCACCCTATGCTCCTCTCTCTTCTGGAAGAAAGTATTCACGACGGCCATTTCCATCCTTTTGCAAAATCTACCAACATCTGTCCTTCATGCTCCTGTCCTGGATACCAAACCTACCCATCACTTCCTCGTCCCCTCTGTTTCCTGCACCAACATGTCCATTGAAGTCTGCCCCAATGACCACTCTTTCACCTCTGGGGGTACTCTGCATCACTTCATCTAACTCCTCCAGAAACTCTCCTTCTCTTCTCGCTCACATCCTGTCTGTGGGGCATAAGCACTAACAACATTAACCATCACACCTTTAATTTCTAACTTGAGACTCATCACTCTGTCTGACACTCTTTTCACTTCTAGAACATTCCTGGCAAACTCCTCCTTCAAGATGACTCCGACTCCATTTCTCTTCCCATCCACACCGTGATAAAACAGCTTAAACCCTGCTCCTATGCTTCTAGCCTTGCGACCTTTCCACCTGGTCTCCTGAACACACAGTATGTCCACCTTCCTCCTCTGCATCATGTCAGCCAGCTCTCTACCTTTTCCTGTCATAGTTCCAATATTCAAAGTCCCTACTTTCAGTCCTAGACTCATGCCTTTCCTCTTCTCTCTCTGGCAACGGACACGCCTCCCGCCTCTCCTTCTTCGACGTCTTCGACCAACAGTAGTCCAATTTCCATCAGCACCCTGTTGGTTGACGGCACTGATGGCGGTCGTTGTTAACCCGGGCCTCGACCGATCCGGTATGTCATTCTTTCTTGTGATTCGCATAGTTTATTTGGCATTTGTTTTACGCCGGATGCCCTTCCTGACGCAACCCTCTGCATTTATCCGGGCTTGGGACCGGCGTGAGGGAGAGACACTGGTTTGTGCCCCCCCCTCACGGCTGCATTTATTACATCCACACTCCCTGGATTGGAAAAACATTTTTATTATTTTATTCCTATTTTTGAAAATTAAAAACGTGTGCATTCTTAGCATCGGTGCGTTTGAATACGGAGTCTCGCTGCACATCCAGTTGCCATACAGTTGCACTTGTAATGGCCCTTTTCCCAGTGACCAGCATCAGGCAATATGAAGGTCTGGATCTTTGCTGAAGGCAAATAAAGTTCTGTGGGGGTGGGGTGGGGGGTGTTGCTAATACTTGACAATAAAGCAAAAAATGTTCTTTCCATCAAATTCTTTGTTGCTTTTCATGACTTTGGTTTCTGATGAGTGAATGATTTGGTCACAGAATTAGTCAGCTTATCGCAAGTTTCAACTGCTCTGAGTTTTTACCCCGTCATGATGTTGCGACTGACACTGTATGCTGTGATATCCTAGCAGTAGCTCAGATTAGCCAATCAGAGTCCGTGGTTACTTCTACAACCTTTTGCACCAGTTTGCCTACTGGAATTGTCAGTAATATTGACTTGATCGGGAGATTTGTGGTGTTCTTTGTAGCTTGGAGAGTTGATTGTAATGTCAGAGCCTGTATTAGGACACTCAGAGCATATATTTAGTTCACCTTGAAACCAGAGGCTTGGAAATAACCGGAGTTTGTCTCCCCCCCTCCCATGCTGCAGAGTCTGGGATCTTGAAGGGAACGAAACCGTATCGTTTCGCCTGTGGTCTCCGGGTGTCACCGTGTGCTGGCACGCCAGGGATGTTTACAAGGTAAGCTCCAGGACTGTGAGTACCCTTAGTTCAGGCTCGGGATGTTCTCAGCACCGAGCACACACAGTCTCAGCTTTGATACGGATCTTTCTCTGCAGATATAACTAGAATGTCTGGACAGGGCTTGAGTGTTTATATCATAATAATGAGACCTTCACAACGTTTATATTGTCTCTGTCACCAACGAAGACACTCAGCTGTTCCGTCCTAACGTACCCTTGACAATGACCGCTTTTCTGTTTGTTTCCTTAAAGCTGATGGTGGCCGAGAAAAAGGGCACCATACGTTTCTATGACCTCGTCTCTCAGCAGGCCATTCTGTCCCTGGACTGCGGGCAGATGCCCCTCATGTCTGCAGATTGGTGCTTGACTAACACTATTAAAGTGGGTGCCGTGGTGGGAAGTGACTGGGTGATCTGGGACATCACACGCTCCAGGTAACGAGTCGATTCTCTCTGCTTTTTATGTCTTCAAGTGTGTATAAATTTACCTGACTGTAGTGTGTTTTCTCACAAAAAAGAAATGTTGTTTTCGAAGAGCCCACCTCTTCTTACAGAAAGAGGTCATTTGTCTGACGTTAAAAACCAGGAGGCCCAGACATTTTCCAGACCAAGCAGACAAACCTGCCACAGTTCAATCCAAACACATCGCGTTTTTCTCTTCTGATGCCACAAATCTTTTTCTGTCCTTTGATTACGTATTTTTGGCTCCAAAAAGCTTATTGTGTCAGGACCATTAAAAAGTTTGTTTTCTGCTGGAAACCAGCACATGAAAAAAACAATACTGATTTTTTTTCAAGAGTTTTAGGAATGATATAAGGAATCAATGGGACTGTACTAGTTTTAATGGGAATATCTGAATTAATGAGAATGTAAGAGAATTCATGGCAAAATACTGGATTTAATGTGACTATGGGAACTAAAGCGTGTGTGTGTGTGTGTGTGTGTGTGTGTGTGTGTGTCTAAGTGTCTAATATATACACACACACATACAGACGCTCCTCGTTTTACGTTTATTCACTTTACAATTTTTTTTTCAATTTTACGTTTTTTGTAAAAAAACAAAAAAATTGTAAGTCATTTTGAGTTTAGCACGCTCTTCGTAGTACGAGACGTTCTTACATATACGTAGAATGCTACTTACGCATGCTGCTGCGTCTATTGTTTACATGGCGCTGCGTCGTTAATTGTTTACAAACGACAGACTGAACGTGCCCTGCTTCTTCCCAGTTCACCACGTGTTACCCTTGTGTTAAGACGTCGTCTCCGTGATCTTGGTGTTTGCACTGTTTTGCGTATTTGTAATATAAAAATGTTGGTATTATTTTACAATGTTATGTTTATAATAATTGATTTAGGGGTGTTTTATGATATACGGTAGTAGTATTTATGGATGTATAGTACAGTGTAAACGGTCATACGTCACTGGAACGTACAGTAACAACTTGCGTTTTTTTTTCACCTTACGTACAGAGACTGATCCAATAAAATTGGGAAGTTTGATCTACGATTTTGCTCCCAGTACACAAGGGCGGTTATTAGACGTTAAGATCAAAAACGCTAGAGAGAGGGGGCGTTTGTTGGAGCAAGACGCTTATTACGCCGAATACATAATATAACATAATATTTATGGGATAAATAAACGGGGATATATAAATCAGTGGGAATTATAAGGGATACACAGAAAATAAGTTTGGTTGGAAGAAATGAATGGGACTGTATGTAAATTAAAGGGGCCTTGTAGAAATTAACGGGAGTTAAAGAGGCTGCATTAACCCACAGATCACAAGTTCAAATCCAGTTTAATGCCACAGCCATCTATGGGAGCTAATTGGCCAAATTCTTACGAGAGGGAGG
>CM045733.1:6502500-6542500 GCA_024760905.1 Plotosus lineatus
AATATTCAATGGCAGTTTGTCCTCAATGACATCAGTAATAAGATAATGTACAAAAATATCCAATTGCAGTTTGGAAGACCTTGCATTTTAACCTTCTAACTCATTGTTTAGTGTACGTCAGTAAGTAATTAATTCAGTGAAAGAAAAAAAAAAAAAATGAATCAGTCAATGTCAGTGCTCTGGCCAGTTAAGTCACTGGGTCAGTCATTAACCCTTTATTGCCCCATAGGACCATATGGTTCTCTTTCAAAAAATGCTACCGCTTCTGCTGCCGTTCAGAACGTGTTCAAAACTTGTGGCGTCGTCTGATGCAACACGGCCTGGTCCCACGGGCCTTAGTCAGCTGTGAGACGACCTTGAGCATGCAGGATTGTGTTCATGAATTTGTGAGTGTTATGTAAAATATTATTGGGGCAGTGGTGGTCTAGTGGATAGGGTGCATGATCGCTGATCCTAAGGTTGGGGGTTCAAGTCTCCACAAGGTTGCCACTGTTTCCTCCTCTTACCCCCCCCCCCCCCCCCCCCCCCCGGGCAGCTAACTGGGTTATCAAAGGCGGGCCATGTCTCTCACTGTCTATGGTGAGAGGTTCATGTAAAGGAACCATTGCTGACTTTCGTAAAGAGGAGCTGCAAAGCCATCAGCCTGTTTCTGTCCCTTGTTAAAAGGGTTGTGTCAGGAAGGGCATCTGACGTAAAAACCTCTGCCAAATCAAACATGCGAATCAGATGTGGCGACTCTAGAGTAAAAGGGAAAAAGCCGAAAGGATAGAAGAAGATGATGTTAATATTATTATTATTATTAGTGTTATTAGAGCAGTGGTGGTACAGGGTGCTGGATCGCTGATCCTAAGGTTGGGGGTTCGAGTCCCACTCTCCACAAAGTTGTCACTGTCCCCCCAGTGCAGCTAATGGGGTTATCAAAGGCCGGCCATGTCTCTCACTGTCTATGGTGAGGGGTTCATGTAAAAGAACCATTGCTGACTTTTGCAAAGGGGAGCTGTAAAGCTGTCAGAGGGCATCCGACGTATAAAAAAAAAAAAAAAAAAAAAACCTTCGCCAAATCAAACATGTGATGATTCGCTATAGTGACCCCTGAGAAAAAGGGAATAGCCAAAAGGAAAAGAAGAAGAAGATTAGTGTTATTATAATTTTGTTGAAAGAAATGTATTCAAGGTGTTTCCGTAGATTTTTTTTTTTTTTTTAACTGCAAAAATTAATTGGGGCATTAAAGGGTTAAATGTCTGTGAGCAGAGTCGGCGCGTCACGCCGGTTAGCAAGTTGATTCATAAGTGTCATGTTTGTCGTTTGAGGTCTTTGTTTGAGGTCTGAGTGAAGTCATGACTTGCGCTTGACTTGGATTTAAGTGAGGGAGAGTCATGCAGATTGTCCGCCTCACTCTGTCATCCCGGTCTATTCGAGTCCAGTGTACGACATAGTCGAGATAGTGGGAGATAGGTCAGGATCTAGTGTCCTGGTTGCAGTCCATGATGCTTTGCTGGCTCCGCCTTCTTTCCACTGAACCAATTTGGTGGTTTCTTCCGCACAAAAGACCTGCACATTGCCCTATTCCTCGGTATAAGTCGGTTATTAACGTATTTAAGAACTTGAGTCTTATAAAATTGAGTCCGTAAGTAAAGTAAACACTCAAATTGATTAAGGACTCAAATCAGACACTAATCAGTCAGTATATAAATCATTGATTAGGTCCTTAGGCATGAAAGTCTTACTTGGTTCTCATGCATGTGAGTCAGTTAATATCTGAGTCAGGAATTAAGTTCCTGTGTAAGTCTCAGTACTCAAGTCAGTAGGTGAGTCAGTATGTCTGTAATTAAAATGGCTCCCTAGTGGCATGCTGACAAAATGAACTATTCACCATGAGATCACAAGTTCAAATCCAGGTCAATGTCACCTACCTGGTGACGGACGGACGGGATGGGGTGTGGGGGGGTTGCTCTCACAGGGGTGAGGTCATCCGTACCGGGGCGGATGTAGATAGTGCTTTCGCTCGGCGTGTGTTCGATCACAAATGAATATGCATGTGCAGCAGTTCATAAAGAAGTGGTGGCGGTATTGCATGTCACAGTGTGTGCATGCTTTGCCCCTCCCTATTGATAGTGGTCATGTGATAGGGAAGGCAATCACTGACACGCCCTGACTGACCCCAGGTCTCCAAAAACAGGACTTTCTTGCTGTGAGGTGGACGTGCTAATCACACCACGTAATGTTACAGTCAGTGAAGTTGGTAAGTCATGATTATGAGTTCACAAGTTACCGAAAGTCAGTTTTCAGTCTTTTTACGAATCATCGGGTCAGAAATTTTTGTTGTAGTGGCTAGTGGTGTTCTCCTTACCATAACAAGGTCCTTAGTTCGAGTTCCGGGCTTGGCGACGGTGTTTCTGTGTGGAGTTTGCATGTTCTCCCTGTGATTGAGTGGGTTTCCTCCAGGTACACTTGTGTTCTCCCAGTCTGCAGACTGAAGGCTGCTCTAAATTGCCCCTATGTGTGAGTGTGAATGATTGTATGTCTTGGCACAGCATAGTCTGGCGTGTTCAGGGTGTAGCCCACCTGCATCCTGTGTTGGCTGAAATGGGCTGCGGCCTGATTTGTATGATTCAGGGGTTCTGTAAATGTGTGACTTGTTTGTACCTCAGTAAGTCGAGTTAGCCAATCAAATTAGGTGTGGAGAGCTGCGAGATGCCCTCGCAAGCTGTTCAGGGTGTTCACCGCCCTCGCCCAGATATTGCCTCCTCACAGCCCTAATTCGCATCAGGTGGCTTAGAAAATGAATGAATGAATAAGAGGTAGATTTATTTGCTCAAACAATCAGCTGTATTGTGCTGAATTCATGCAGCACATGGCTGTGAGTGTGGTAGTACAGCTGAGGCTGCTGGTTACAGAAGGAGGTTTTGGGGGAACCTCGACTCTTTATTCAGTCCTCTATGTATTTTGGAGCGCTGTTGCAAAACCACTGTCCACAATCATAACACGGTACCGCTCTCCAGGTTCTCCGACTTTGTTTGAACAAGTCCAATGTGGTGTGAAGCGAGCGCTGGAACTTCTGCGTGTGAGAAGTCGACGTCAACCGCCGCCACATCTCTCCACACACGCACGTCTTTCCAAAGGACATAATAACTCACAGAGTGGCTGAAGAGTCAGGAACCAGAAGCCAGGGTTCTCACAAGAGCCGGGCTGTCAATAAGAACAGCTGGGAGGAGTTTGAGCAAATGGCGCCCTCTGGTGCTCACTTCTGTCTTACAGTTGAAGAGATTTGGTAGATTTATTGTCAGGATATAGATTTGATACTCAGATGATATGCAAATTGGCTTGATCTAAACTCTCATTCGTATTGGTTGAACTATTTAGTACTACTACTATGGTCGTAGGGAGGCTGGTGCCCTTCTCTGCCGACACAGGGCAAAGATCAGGTGCACCCTGAACAGCTCGCCATTTATACTCTTACTCCTCGGGACGATTTGGGAACAGCCAGTTAGCCTAATGTCCATGCCTCTGTCCTGTGGGAGGAAACCCACACAAGCCCAGGAAGAGCCTCACCGAGCCTGGGACTCAAACCCAGGACCTTCTTACTATGAGTGGGAAGTGCTTGTCTTACACCACTGTAAACCTATTAGAGTCATGATGAGGCTGGAGCCTCTCGCAGCCAGTGTTACGCAAAGGCAGGCTAAGCCCTGAACAGCTTGCCAGACCATCGCAAGACAACACAAACACACACACACACACACACACACACACACACTCACACACACACACACACACACACACACACACACACACCTACGGGCAGTTTGGAGCAGCCAGTTTGCAGAATGTTCATAGCTTTGGGAAACCCATGTAAACAAGGGGGCGCTATCACCAAGCCTGGGACTCGAAACAACGATCCAAGGCTGATGTGCTAATCACTACACCGCCATGTCACTGAAAATAAGCCTGAAGTCAATAAATGATTTGGTTAATCATTTATGAAATTACCTACAAATTGTCCAGGGTGTACTCCGCCCTCGCCCAGAGTCGGCTGAGATGGTCTACAGCCTACCCGTGGCCCTAGTTAGGATTAAACAGTTCACAAAATGAATGAATTTAGTTATCAGTGAAATGAGTGTTGAGCTTGCTGAATTCCCAGCGAACCCCCTGAACCCCAGAGCTGCTGATCTCCATGGCAACGCTGAAACACATTTGGTGACAGCATGATAAGCACCATGGATTTGTGGGTACAATAAACACAAGCTACATAAATGACACCAGAAGCCTCGATGCTTATCGCAGTGCTATGGCGACGTCGATGTGTTTGGGTTCCTGGCTGGGTTTGGAGCTGGGCTGCGGTACCAGGGGTGGGGTGGGGGGTTCAGTGTGTTATGAGATATGGGCTGTGATTAATCACTCCAGTACTTCAGGACTTACACTTTTAAGTCTTGCACTCATTCTGCCCCCTAAAAAAACATATTTAAAGATGATCCACTTGAGATATTGACACAGAAGTGATGTCATTTCATTTGAAAAAACAATAAATGAACCGCATGTCAGATATGGTTTTCCTGAACAGACTGTATGGAAGACCAACCATCGGGTACCATCTGGACCTTGGTCTTTGAGCGGGTTCCATGACGGTCTTCTGTCTTCCCTCTTGTGCTGTAGTGATTGTCATGTTCGCCTAAAAGCGAGAAGGCCATGGGTTCGGCTCTCGGGCTTGCCGAGGTGTTGTTTTTCGGGTCCATGTACGGGTTTCCTCCTGATGCTCCGGTTTCCTCCAGGAATCCAAAGACATAAACATTAGACTAGCTGGCTGTTCCAAGTGGACTCTATCTGAGTGTGAATGGTTGTGTGTGTGTGTGTGTGTGTGTGTGTGTGTGTGTGTTGGCCCTGTGATGGTCTGGAGAGTTGTTCAGGGTGTACACAGCTTCATCTGATGTTGGCTGTGATAGGGTTAATCGGATTATGCAGTTTGATTATTGAAACATGTAAATAATTAGCATACAGTAATGTGATGTGGAAAGGAGGCGTTCTGGTGCCATTGTAGCCCACAGCTTCCCATTCGCAAGTGAATTTATGATGCGTTTTTGGCTCCCGCCCCTCTGGATCCATAGGAAAGGGTTCTGTCCCTCCAACCCTTTGTCTGTCCATCTATCCATCACGCTTTATTTTCCAGCCATTTACTTGCTGCATGCTGAAGTTGGAACTGTCGAACTTGATGTGCTGGTTCACTACTATGGGGGTTAGGATGAGTTTGTGTATGAGTGACCTTGACCTACTTTTCAAGGTCATAGAAACAAAACTGTATATTACGTTTCTGGACGTTTATTTGCCGTGTGATGAAGGTGAGGATTTCAAACTTGCTTTTCTTGATCGATACTGGCATATTATGAAATGGTCCTTTTGGCGAGAGCTCTGTGGTCTCTTGTATGATTTTTGTTTTGTTTTGTTCTGTTTTTTGTTTTTGTTGTTTTTTTTTGTGACAACACACCAGCTCATGAACTTGGTATCTCTTGTTTGCCTGTTCTACATCCTGCTTTGGGTCTGTATCTGTTCACAATAACAAGACCGCGTGAACCCGTGACTGAAGGAATCCTCCGCATCCATGACAACTTTTTTCAGAGCAACAGCGATTGGTGGAAGGTGAAACGGTCAGAGATCGAGGGTTGAGAAACAGAAGACGGGACACAATATCAACAAAATAAAACAAAAACTTTGATGTTGTTAATATCACAGTGGCCGGTGCAGGGGGTCATGATTCCTCACGTACAGGAAGAAACAAATGGTTTCAGAAAGACATTGTGGATCCAATTTCATTTTATTTCCCAGAAATAACATTGTATTTTCAATATACAGGGATCCCTCACTTTCCGCGGTTAATTGGATCGAGATTCCCCGCGGCCGCCGAATTCCGCGAAGTAGGATCAACCTCCCCTGAGTGACGTATAAGTACATGTATATGTGTATATAACATCAATAAATACATATTCAACACTATAAATGCTTATAATAACAATTACACGTTCAAAAATGATGCATAAGATGTAAATAAAATATAAATACACACACATACAGATGTGCACCTCACATAAATGTAAGTAGTTTTGTTGGGAGGTTTTGAGTTGTTTTTTATTTTTGTTTGGGTTTTTTTGTTTTGTTTTTGTTTTTGGTTTTTTTGCATAATTCGCCTTGTTTTTGTGGACTTTTCCTTCACTTTTCCCCTATTCTTCCTTAATTTCCTTATTTTTTTAATTCAATGAATATTTAAAAAAAAAAAAAACGCACTGCACTGAAGCCGCATGAATTGAAGCGCGAAGTAGCGAGGGATCCCTGGACTTGGAAAGTGAATCAGCCTCTTTTAACACGACTTGATTAATTATCGAAATGTTTACGAGGTGCTTTATGGGGACTTTGGTACCTTGAAGCCCTTGGGGAAAGTGTCGACCTTTGCATTGTGGTTAATCCGCCTCTGAATATGGCAGTTATGGGGTTTAACCTTGACGTCACGTCACTGAAGGAGCTTCTCAAGCAGCTGTGTTTTATGCTCGGTGCTACAGGGTGGTCTTGTTTGGTCTCGTGAACTGAAGCGAACAGTAACTAGGCAGAGGCCTCAGAAGCACCGATTGGAAAAGATCCACAGTGGCTCGTGCTGCTGAAAAAGTGCCACAAATAATCCGTCAGCAGTGGAACACGGAGACAGAAAGTCCGTCGAACAGACTGTACTTCAGGGAATCTGCATCAGGTTTCACGTCAGACTTGCGGAATGTTGTTTTAATAATAGATCTGAGTGGATATGTGCATTTGGTGATGCGTAGGATATGATATAGACTGTAATGCCCACAATTCTCATCTCACTAACTTGCCGAACCACTTAATCCTACAGGGGTCGTGGGCAGTCTCGTGCCTACCTCAGTCAACACTGGACGAAGGCGGAGTACACCCTGAACAGCTCCCTAGACCGTTGTGGGTATAAAGACACATAATACAAGCAAGTAGCCATTCACTCACGTTCCCACCTCGGGGCAATTTGGAAGAATTGTACCAATTAGCTTAATGTGCGTGTCTGTAGGCCTGTGGAGGAAACCGGAATACCCAGAGGAATCACCCGCAAGTATGAGGAGAGCATGCGAACTCCACTCAACGGTGCGTAGCAGTAGCTAACGTGTAAATTTATATCACGAAACTCGCTATCCGTGCTAGAAGATGATACTCAAGGGATGTTTAGTGTGACTTGATGAAGTAGTTCAGCGGCAGAAACGGTTAAAACGGGGCAACACGGGCCACAGTCGGTAACACGCCCACCTTGCACCCTTCTTTGGATTGAGTCCCAGGATCGGCGAGGGCGTTTCTGCGTGCCGTTGGCATGTATTCGCTGTGCATGCATGGGTTTCCTCCGGATGCTCCGATTTCCTCCAGTAGTCCAAAGACTTGCACGTTGGACCGATTGGCTGTTTCCAATTGCCCCTCGATGTGCATGTGAGTCAGAGTGGTTATGTGTGTGCTGCCCGCCCCTAGATGTGCGTGCTGCCCTGCAATGGCCCGATGAGCTATCCATCGTGTAACACGCCCTCTCCCAGAGTCGGCTGACACGGGCGCCGGCCTTCCCCATGACCCGAATGAGAAGTAAGGGGCGTAGAGAATGAATAACGATGTGATTATAGTGGCGTGAGGATGATTTTCAGTGAAGATGTGTCTCTGAATTCATTACTGTTTATCTCTGGGTATTAAATAATAATAAAAAAATAAACAATAACACGTTTCCAGAATAAATAATGAAAAATAAAGATTTATTAAGCGCTCGTGTCAAACACAGACAGAAGACCAGCATGCAGGGAACTGGAGCTGTATTTACACTGTGCGGGGTTTGTGTGTTTCATGTTCCCCATGCCGGTGCGATCGATCCGTGATGGACGCTTCCAGGCTCATCTCTGGCCCAGTCGTTCTAACGCACTGTGCAGAATCTTCAGCTCTTCTCTCATTTGGCCCAGAACGTTCTGGATCTTAGCCGGTTCATCCAGGATTTCCATGGAGCAGGTGTACGGGTCGTATCTGATGGAGAACGGCTTCTGGATGGTGGAGGAGTACTGTCTGGAGACCAGAAACATCAGTGGTTATACTCTGCCCCACCTAAAGATATTATAATCTCCATGGCATTGCTGCTCCAATTGTCCCGGTCGAGGCTCAGCAACATTAATGAATAAGAATAAAACGAAGTCAGCTGATAATCTGGGGCTCATATAATGAGCGAATGGTTCAGGGAACATTAGGAGTCATTTTCACATATGTCCGACCTCCACTTAACCCCACCCACCCCACCCCCCACACCACCCCACCCCACCCCCACCCCACCCCACCCCAGAGTCCTAAGCTTAACCTTTTGAAAGTTTTCAGGATGGACTGAAGAAGACTTTATGGAGGGGTTCAGTTTTCCCCTCATCGATTCAAGTCGTCGGTGAGACCTGAACCCGGCGCTGGATGGAAATCAGTGTTTATGGAGCTTTAATTTGTCTTAACGATGCCATGGAGATTACGCAAACAATGTCCGCAACCGTTGCGATTTTAAAAAGCGTGGAGCACCACGATTTATGAACACAGGCATAACACAGTCGGGGTCTAAAAAGGCGGCAGGGTGAAGTGTTTCCAGGTCCACCGAGATCCTTGATGATGGTGCATCACGGTCTGTACCGCTGTGTTCTCGATCTGTTAACCTCTACTGAGCTTCACTGAGATTCCCATGTTACGTCATGTCATCCGTTCATTCATTTTCTGAACCACTTAATCCTAATTATGGTCGTAGGGAGGCTGGCACCCATCTCAGCTGACTCTGGGCAAGGGCAGAGTACACCCTGGGAAGCTCGCCAGGCCATCGCAGGGCAGAAACATGCTGGCGGCTGTGCAGCTCCTCTTTACCAAAGTCGGCAAGGGCTACATGAACCTCCCACCATAGGCACTAAGAGACCTGGCCAGCCTTTGATAACCCAGTAAGCTGCACTCGGGGGGACAGCAGTGACACTCATTAACAGTGGGGCTTGAAAACCCAACCTTGGTACCGGTAATCCGGCACCTTACCACCAGCTCACACCACTGCCTGACTCATTAAGGGCTAATAATTATCTAAATCAGGTGCACCGGGAACATTAATGGGACCCAGGGGGTCCTCCATGACCAGGTATGGAGACCCCCCCGAAGTTCTCCAACATTAGTTTCCTGGTGGTTTCTGAGTCCCGCCCCAATCCAACCTTCTGGAAGAGAGAAATTCTCCTTAAGGCTTCACCTCATCTTGTTTGTGGCGTCCTCAAAGCTCTGGGAGACAAAGTAAACAGGCTGGTACGTCTGATCCTGGTACGGCTGGACCGCTGTCTCGGCAGGGACGAACGGCTTGTAGTCGGGTTCGTTAGAGAGAGCGTACTAGAGGAATGAAAAGAGACACATATATTTATTTATTTATTCCATGATGCCTACGTTATGTTATTAACAAAATATCACTAGAAATTAGAGGGGCTGTTTTGTTTTTGTTTTTTCTAGATTTAGTTCCTAGTGGGAAGCAATCAGCTGAAACTTTGGACTTTAAAGATTTTCTTGTTTCTGATTGGTGGAAAGCCATCAAATAATTTTTGATATTGCATCCTTGCTATGGGATAATTTCATTATTGCATTGCTACTCCATAAGTGGAACCTACATTTTGAAGTAAAGAAGTTAATTCTCACCACAAGTTCTCCATAAGAGGACAACAGCCCCGCCCCGTACGCCTTCACTGTCCCGTTCTGCTTGCAAAGCCCGAATTCAACTGTGAACCAATAGAGCTGCAGAAGAAAGTGAGAACTTTTTTCCTTTTCTTGTGTAATTTAGATTCTGAAAATCTGATAGATTATGGAATGGCTATAGTGGTTAACACATTCGCCTCACAGCTCGAAGTTCCTGGGTTTGAGTCCCGAGCTCACAGTGTGTTTATGTGTGAAATTTCATGTTCATCCCATACTTGTGTCGGTTTCCTTTGGCTACTCCGGTTTCCTTCCGCAGCCGAAAATCAGGCTTTAAATTGCCATGTGTGTGTGTGTGTGTGTGTGTGTGTGTGTGTGTGTGTCTGTGTGTTTTGTCCCTGTGATAATCTGGTGAGAACAGACTCAGCTGAGATAGGCTCATTTTATAGGATTAAGCAGTTGAAGCAAATGAATAAATAATGAAATGTTCGATATGTTTGCAAACATTAAGTGCAAACATTGTAATTCCCCAAGGAGCCACTAGATGTCAGAAAATCTGTGTTTTTTTCGTCTCACTCCATGTGCAACTGCTTTTACATTGTTTGTTAAATAAATTATGCTTTCTTATTATTATTATTATTATTATTATTATTATTATTATTATTATTATTATTATTTCTCAGTAAAGGCTTCTTACAGTAGACAGCTTTTCGATATCCTCATCAGATGCTCCAAGAGAGGCGAGGCCAATCTCCTGTAAACAAAAAAAAAAAAAAAGAGATGACATCTGCATTTTAAAATAAACCACCAAATTATAATTTACACAAAACAGAAGTGATGCAAAGTACTTCAGTGACTGTACTCGTACTGTATTTATTTATAATTTTTTTTAGAAAAAGTTTCACTTGTTCACGTTAAGCTTCACAATACTTCATAAAAAAACCCTTTAAGACATCGTATATTTTGTTTGCCCAGTTGCCTTCTCATATTTAACATATTAACATATTAACAGGAACAACAAATGCATTTTATTATTATTATAATTATTCTTTAATCATTCATCTTCTGTATCGCTTAATCATAATTACGGTTGTGGGGAGGCCGGTGCCCATCTCAGCCGACTCCAGGAGAGGTCACAGTACAACCTGGACAGCTCTCCAGGCCATCGCAGGGCAGAAACACGCTGACGGCTTTGCAACTCCTTTTGTCGAAAGTCAGCAATGGTTCTTTTACATGAACCTCACACCAGAGACAGTGAGAGACATGGCCGGCCTTTCATAACCCAGTTAGTGCACTGGGGGGACAGTGACAACCTGGTGATAGTGAGGCTTGAGCCCCCAACCTTGGGATAAGTGATCCAGCAGCTTATATATATATATATATATATATATATATATATATATATATATATATATATATATATATATATATATATATATATATATAATAAAAATAAAGTGACAGGACAAAGACTTTCTATTGAAACTCCATTTATCACTACAGATCTGTTTCGAAGGGTGGTGAAACCATCCTCTCTCTTCAGGGGATTATAGAAGAATCTTTTATATTATAGAATTATAGAATTATAGAATTATAGAATTCCTCTATAATCCCCTGAAGAGAGAGGATGGTTTTACCACCCCTCGAAACAGATCTGTAGTGATAAATGGAGTTTCAATAGAAAGTCTTTGTCCTGTCCTTTTATTTTTATTGTTTGTTATTTGCTCTACCAAAAAGTATTGAGCACTCTCCTACGGAAGGATCTACTCAGAAAAGCCCATATATATATATATATATATATATATATATATATATATATATATATATATATATATATATATATATATATATATATATATATATATATATAATGAGCACATCAGAGAGACAGCACATGTAAGACGTTTTGGAGACAAAGTCAGAGAGGCTAGATTGAGATGGTTTGGACATGTACAGAGGAGGGATAGTGAGTATATTGGTAATAGGATGTTGAGGCTGAAACTACCAGGCAGAAGGCCTAGAGGAAGACCAAAGAAGAGATTTATGGATGTGGTGAAGGAGGACATGAAGATCGTTGGTGTAAGAGAAGGAGATGCAGAGGATAGGGTGAGATGGAGGCAGATGATTCGCTGTGGTGACCCCTGAAGGGAACAGCCGAAAGGAAAAGAAGAAGAAGACACACACAAAACATATATAAATAAACCGATATATTAATAAATTCGATATATTGACGTCACGTCAGTGTGAAATAAACCTGAGTCCCTTGGACTTTTAGCTCGTGGTGTGTTTTGTTGGATTTAGTTTTTCAAGATTCTGAAGAAGCACGTGGAGGTAAGTTACCTTTAAATGTAATAAATATGCAACTTCTTTTATTTTTATTTTTCACTGTTAATAACCTGCATTCCAAACACTCCGTTTGTTTGGGTGTGTGGAATATTTTAATACTTATTTAATTATAATGGAAATCGCTATCACATGATTACACATGGAAATGGATGCTGTGGAGTGGGAAGTGAATACCTGTGAAAACCGAGCGAAGTCCCTGTCCGTGAGCATGGGGACGTGTCCGAGCAGCTCGTGACAGCAGTCCCTAAATTCAGGAGATAGAACCTGGTCAGTTTGTCTTCACTCATGAGGGTGTGACTGAATAGTAAGTGTAGGACGTATGAACGGACGTACGGCTCCGGAGAGTGCATGGGCGATGAGGAATGGCGAATGTACTGCGTGCACTGGAACACCCTGAACGCCAGACTTGCGAGAAAGTCCCGCGCCGACAACAAACCCACGACCGGCCGCAGCTGGAATCCCGTCTTCTCTGAAAACACACACAACGATCATCAATAAACATTCAACGTTTGGTGAATATTGTTTCAGCTGAAACATGTGTGACAGATGTTGTCACGCAGGGGTGAGAATAAACTCTCAGAATGAACACTGAACACATCTGGAGTCCTGCGGAACCCGTCTTCCTCTATATGACACCAGGTACTGGGTCCCGGGTATGCTTACATTGTGCTCTGTACCATGGGATAAGCAACCGTTGGCACAGATGTAGATCTGTAAAGCCTGCACATGTTTCTCAACATCTGGAACTCATGCTTCAACTCCACACAAACCAGACCGAGTATCTTCAGGTCCAGAGTGAAGACTCTCTAGCCGAACAGCTCCGAGACATGAAGATTCTACAAAGCCAACCTCATTCATTTATTTATTCACTCATTCATTTTCTAATATCATTAATTCCATCCGGGTCGCATGGAGGCTGGTGCCCGTCTCAGCCAACTCTGGGCGAGGTACGCCCAGGACAGCTCGCCAGGTGATCGCATCGCACCAACATCAAGAAACTTCATTTATTTGTCAGTGGATCTCTGAGAATGATTACAAGGTACACTGGATCAAGAATACCAGCAAATAGGAATGCAGTATCTGGGGCAGAAACAGGTCAGAACCCTGTAGTCCAAAAAACCAGACGGAGCAAATGGACAGGGACGTTCTACACTTTTGTATTTTCAAAAGATCAGAGCTCATGTAATGGTGCCGTGTAATGTCTGTATGGAGTTTGTAGCCATGAAGTATTTTACCAGGGTGAATAGTTATAGGGCGGCATAGCAGCGCAGTGGTTAGCATGTCCGCTTCACAGCAAGAAGGCACCGGGTTTGAATTCTGGCTTCGGGTGGTTCTGTTTGGATTTTGCATGTTCTCCGTGTGCTTCAATGGGTTTCCTCTGGGTACTCTGGTTTCCTTCCACAGCACAAAGACATGCATGCTTGGCTAAGTGGCTGATCCAAATTGCCCCGAAGTGTGAGAGAGCGAGTGGGAATGGTTGCTATGGGTGTCTGCCCTATGATGGCCTGGTGAGCTGTCCATGGTATACCACGCCTTGGCCCAAAATTGACTCTGAATATTAATGGTTTTATATTTTTATTTGTAAATAACTTTGTAAACTGCAGTCATCGCCCACGCCAGCCGTGAACAGTGTATCTGAGGGACTGTACCGCCAGCGTGGTAGCGTTAAAGGAGGTGAACACGGATGGAAACAACTGTATTTCAGTTAGAGGCTCAAGCTCGGGGTACCCTTCAGGAAATTGGACACGTCTCTGAGTTGAGGGATCTTCTGCTCTCCGTAGCCGCATTCTTTCTCTAGTTGCTCCAGGCCATCCAGGAACTGTCTGCATGCATGAGTCGGGTAGATGGAGGTCAGAGTTCGGTACACTTCCCTCCTGATGGAACATAAAGCACATCATTATGTATACAATTGTCTATCTATCTATCTATCTATCTATCTATCTATCTATCTATCTATCTATCTATCTATCTATCTATCTATCTGTCTGTCTGTCTGGCTGGCTGTCTGGCTGGCTGTCTGTCTGTCTGTCTGTGCTGGACTCCCCACGACCCTAATTAGAATTAAACGGTTCAGAAAATGCATGAATGAATTGTGGTGAACATTTTTAATAAGATAATTAAGTCAGTATATGAAACTCACCAGGTGGCGACTTCCTCTGGAGTATATTCAACATATGGTAACAGGTCCCCCCTGAAAATCATTACACACAATTATAACAGCGCTATCAGAACATGGCGTGTTACTATAGAAACAATTCATCTGGTAATTTTACTGCAATATCCCGGGTTAATCCAACACGTACAGCCCATCAGTGCCGGTCCTACACTCTATGGAGCCCTGAGTAGAATTAGATTTAGAAAATAAATAGATATATAAAATAGGTACATCTTTCTAACACACACACCCATCAGAGGGTGTTTTTTTTTATTATTGTCAGCCTGACGTATTTTTCACTTTCAAGGTCACTCCAGGTCAAACCTCCAGTGCAGCTAACTGGGTTATCAAAGGCGGGCCATGTCTGTCACTGTCTATGGTGAGAGGTTCATGTAAAAGAACCATTGCTGACTTTCGTAAAGAGTAGCTGCAAAGTCATCAGCGTGTTTCTGTCCCTTGCTAAAAAAAAGGGTTGTGACAGGAAGGGCATCCGACGTAAAAACCTCTGCCAAATCAAACGTGCGAATCAGAGGAAACGTGGCGACTCCCGAGAAAAGGGAAAAAGCCGAAAGGAAGACAGACAAGGTCACTCCAGGTCAAAGGTAACAGTCTGAATCTAAAGACCATATATGGTCTCTTATTGGTGTTCCAAAGTAGCGGCACGTTTACTGGTACTCATTCTTGGGTTGTTCGCAACTTGATTTCGACTTTTTAGGGTCACTTGAGGTCAAAGGTTAGTGGTACCTTGACTTACGAGTGTCCTTTATAGCAAATTTTCCATGATACAAACTTCAATCCCACTAAAAATCTGCTACATCCAACAAGAAAAATTTTGATTTACGAGCTCTGCTGCGGAAATGGCTTTTCCGGGCCAATTAACCTCGTATTCTTCTGCTTGTATTCCTCCGCACTCCAAGAACGCCTTGTGCACTACTTGTCAATTATGTTCTGTGATGCCCCCTATAAAAAGAAAAAGATTTCACCCCCCACCCCCACCCCCGTGATCTGCATGCGACTATAAATAGTGTTTACTGCACTTCATATTGTTTGTTCTGCGGTTTTTTTCCGTCCACCATAGGGAACACAGTCAGAGTGCCGCTGCCACTTACTGTAGAGAATGCACAATTACACTTAATTCTTGTACAGTATGGCAAAAAAGCATGTTCCCTGGTCATACGCGTTCCCCCCGGCAACACACCGTGCCCCCCAAGGGGGGGGTCTTACCCCACTATTTGAGAACCAAAGAAATTTGAAGCTCACCAAGAGCCTTTCCTTGCTGGCATTTTCTGCAGATGCACAAAATTCTCTTCCTCCTCCTCATCCTCCTCTGTTAGGCACCACATCCTGCCTGTCTTTGTTCACAAACTCAATACCTCCACCAAAACTCAAATTTAGGTGGATGTAAAAATCCAAGTTCTCTTGTGTGCCCCATTGTGGCCATAAGCAGGAGTTTTGTTTGCTTGTATGTCAAGCTGGTTCCCCAATCTGTATTTTGTGGATATAGAGAAGGCTTTCGGACAAATCCCTTGGGATATCTTGTGGGGTGTGCTCTGGGAGTGTTGTGTACCAAACTTATTGCTATGTGTCATTGGCTGCCTGTACCACCACAGCCAGAGCTTGGTCCATATTGGGAACACCAAGTCTGATTTGTCTCCAGTGAGGGTTGGAGTCCATAGGAGCTCCTCTCTGCTTTTTGCTAATTACATTGTCCTTTTCTCTTCATCAATCCAGGACCTCCAACACCAACTCGAGCAATTTGCCGTCGAGTGCAAAGTAGCTGAGATGAGAATCAGTACCTCCAAGTCCGAGGCCGCCAATCTCAGTCTGAAAGGGGTTGAGTGCACCCCACGGGCCTTGAATGAGGTCCTGCCCCAAGGGGAGGAGTTCAAGTATCTTGGTGTCTTGTTAAAGAGTGAGGGAAGGATGGAGCGTGAGATCAAAAGGTGGATCGCTGCAGCCTCTGCTGTAAAGTAGAGCCTGTACCGCTCTGTCGTGGTGAAGAGAGAGATGAGCTACAAGGCGAAGCACTCAATTTACCAGTCGATCTACGTTCCAATCCTCACCTATGGTCACAACCTTTGCGTAGTGACTGAAAGAACAAGATCGCGGATACAAGCGGTTGAAATTAGCTTCCTTTCCCAGGTGGTGGGGCTCTCCCTTAGAGATAGGATGAGAAGCTCAGCCATCCGGAGGGAGCTGGGAGTAGATCTGCTGCTCCTCCATGTTGAGAGGAGTCGGATGAGGTGGTTTGGACATCTGCCTTTTGAACCCCTCCCTGGTATGGTGTTTCGGCATGTCCAACTAGGAAGAGACCTTGGGGTCGACCTAGAACACGCTGGAGGAACTATGCCTCTCGGTTGGTCTGGGAACGCCTCGGTGTCCCCCAGAAGACCTGGCGGAAGTGGCTGGGGAGAGGAATGTCTGAAACTCATTGCTTAGGCTGCTGCCCCCACGATCCAACCCCGGATCAAGCAGAAGAAAAGATGATGATGATGATGATGATGATGAGGACGACGACGACGATGATGATGATGATGATGATGATGATGGTGATGATAATGATGACAACATAATCTCATTAAAATGATAAGTAATAATCCTACTTACTGTTTGAACTTAAAAGCGAGCTCAGAGATAAATGCTCTCCGTTTCGTATACACTGCATCGCTAAATCCCTGGATTAGAAATAAAATAATTAATACAAGTTTTACGAGTCATCGCTAAAAGTCATTGGATTTATGAGTTATTTCTTTTTATAATAAATTTACTAATACTGGAACAGGATTGGTCAGAGGGTGCTGATTCATTTCCGACAATAGCAGGTCTGACAGTTGTGCAGCTGCCAATCACAGGATTATGTAAATTCACTCGATCCTTTCATTAAGATGCACCAATAAAATATGTGCATGATTACCATAAGGAAATAATAACATATCCAATTTTTGGAAGTAGTTTCCAGTGTCAGTGCTTCTTAACATTTAATAAACCTTCGGATATAATTCAGACAGAGAATTATGAAAGCTGATTTTTTTATTATTTACTTAAAGAGAGAAGAAAGTGAGGTTGGGGAGGGCTGGGTGGTTTACAGCTGCTCTAGCGTCAATGAAAACAGGAACATGTTTTGTAATTTTTGAATAAATAAAAATTATTTTTAGCCTTTTTTGTATTTTTGCTATGTGATAAGACAAATACAACCGTTCTACAGGTTCTGACATAAAAAGGAAAAAAACAACAATTTAATAACAATAAGAGCACAACACAGTGTATATTTCTTACAAATTATAAGATTTGCAAGATACGTACAGGGTGATCCTGGTCCAGGTCAGGGTCGTACTTCGTAATTACATGAATGCATTTGTCCAGATCACTGATCTTCCGTGGGAACCAAGGAACTAAAATGGGAAAATTGTAAATAATAACTATATGTTAATAGTTCAATATATTATACGTTCGGTTTAAAGTACAGTGGTACCTTGACTTACGAGTGTCTTTTATAATGAATTTTCCATGATACAAGCTTCGATATGACCAAAAATCCGCCCCATCCAAACCAGCAAAATTTTGATTTACAAGCTGTGCTGGGGAAATGGCTTTTGTGGTCCGATTAGCCTCATATTCTTCCGCGTGTATTCCTCCACACTCCGAGAACTCCTTGTGCAGTGCTTCTCAATTATTTTCTGTGACGCCCCCTTGAGGAAGAAAAAAAAACATTTCACACCACCGCAGCGCCCCGCACCCATCTATAAATGGTGTTTACTGCACTTCATATCGTTGCTTGGTGCTTTTTCCCGACACCATAGGGAACACGTGAGAGCTCCACTGCCACCTACTGTAGAGAATGCGCAATTACACTTAATTCTAGTACAGTGTGGCAAAAAAGCATGTTCCCCAGGGTCCCCCCCCCACACACACACACTGTATCACACTGTGCCACCCAAGAGGGGGATTTCCCCCACTATTTATATATTTATATATAAGAATATCTTATATTTATATATAAGAAGCACTTGCCTTGTGAGAGCTCACCACAAGCCTTTCCTCGCTGGCATTTATTTATATACAAAATTCTTCTCCTGCTCCTCTGTTACGCACCACCTCATGCCTGCCCACGGGACATCTTTGCACCCATATTGCATCGATGATCGGAAGGGTTAGGTGACTTATTGTTTATTATTAATTATTATTAATGTTAATGTACATGTATTATTATTATGAAATATTTATTGTTTTTACATGTTTATTTTTAATATATTAGGCCAAATATACGTGATTGGGGCAGGGAATATATGAGTTTGGGAGGGAGTTGGAACAGATTAATTGGTTTTCTGTTTTTTATGGGAATAATTGTTTCATCTAACAAACTTTTTGGTTTACGAGCTCGCCCTCAGAACGGATTAAATTCATAAGTCAGGGTACCACTGTATTCAGGTTTACTAATAAACTTTGCACACTCTGAAGACCAGAAGAAGTTCATTCATGCAGTTGCAGAATCTCTGAAATTTACTATGGGTGCTGGGAGGTTAGAGCCATTCTAAGCTGACTCTAGACATAGGCAGTGAGGGTACACACTTAACAGCTTGCAAATTAGTAGAATGGCCAGCGCACACACACACACACACACACACACACACACACACACACACACTCTCTCACACACACACACACACACACACACACACACACACACACACACACACACACACACACCTCGGGTCAATCTGGAGCAGACAGTAAACCTAATGGGCATGTCTTCGGTCTGTCTGAGGAAAGCCACACAAGCCTGAGTAGAGCATGTAAACTCTAAACAGAAACGCCCTTTCTGAGCCTGGGACACAAACACAGACCCTTCTTCTTGTGAGGCAGACGTGCTAACCACTGGTGCTGCCCTATTTAGCGGTCGTGTCAAAATAAATAATGAGTTCTTACAACATGATTACAGCCATAATTTTAATTGTAGGAGGTGAAGAAGCGCGTGCAGGCAGGTTGGAATGGTTGGAGAAAAGTTTCCGGTGTGATGTGTGATAGGAGAGTGTCAGCAAGAATGAAGGGAAAAGTGTACAGGACGGTGGTGAGGCCAGCAATGTTGTATGGCTTAGAAACAGTGGCCCTGGGGAAAAGACAGGAGGCAGAGTTGGAGGTAGCAGAGATGAAAATGTTGAGGTTCTCTCTGGGAGTAACGAGGATGGATAGGCTCGGGAATGAGTACATCAGAGGGACAGCACATGTAAGAGGTTTTGAAGACAAAGTCAGAGAGGCTAGATTGAGATGGTTTGGACATGTACAGAGAAGGGATAGTGCGTACATTGGCAGTAGGATGCTGAGGTTGGAACTACCAGGCAGAAGGTCTAGAGGAAGACCAAAGAGAAGATTTATGGATGTGGTGAAGGAAGACATGAAGGTCGTTGGAGTAAAAGAAGAAGATGCAGAGGACAGGGTGACATGGAGGCGGATGATTTGCTCTGGCGACCCCTGAAGGAAGCAACCGAAAGGAAAAGAAGAAGAAGAAGAAGAATATATATATATATATATATATATATATATATATATATATATATATATATATATATATATATATATATTTTTTTTTTTTTTTTTTTTTTTTTTTTGAAGGAAGTCAGTGACTGCAAAGTAGTAGTGGGTGAGAGTGTTGCCAAACAGCATAGGATGGTGGTGTGCAGGATGACTCTGATGGTGAGAAAGGTGAAAAAGGCAAAGGCAGAGCAGAAGACAAAGTGGTGGAAGCTGAAAAAGGAAGAGTGTCGTGTTGTCTTCAAGGAGGAGTTGAAACAGGCTTTGGGTAGTCAGGAAGTGCTTCCAGAGGACCGGACAACCACAGCCAATGTGATCAGGGAGACCGGTAGGAGAGTACTTGGTGTGTCCTCTGGAAGGAGAGTAGATAAGGAAACTTGGTGGTGGAATGAGGAAGTGCAGGAGTGTGTACAAAAGAAGAGGTTAGCCAAGAAGAAGTGGGACATTGAGAGGACCGAAGAGAGTAAACAGGATATATAATTAATTAATAAATATATATAATTATATAAATATAATAATATAATAGATATATATATATATATCTTATTCTTCTTTTCCTTTTGGCTTTTTCCCTTCTTGGGAGTCGCCACAGCGACTGAAGGGTTCCTGAAGGGAACAGCAGAAAGGAAAAGAAGAAGAAGAGATGAACTCCTAACCTTCTGCTTTGTAAGTCAGAGTTTTAAGCCCTGAGGTACTACTGCACTTTGTCTAAAGTTGCCATGGTTCTTCGGATAATAAACAGAGTGGACACAGTCACAAGGCAGTTGAATAAATTTGAAATTGATGGCTTTAATAATTTGAAGAGATAGGTTTTCAAGCTGCACTAATATTCATAATTGCAGGTGAAAGCTAGTAGATACACTCCATTTCCTGGAGGACAGGTACAGTTCAATAAGCCTGTGAGATGTCCCCGCCCCCACAGTCACGTGTTAATTCCCTTGTAAAGGCTTACGCACCCCGATCGTCCTGCAGAAGCCGAACTTCCTGTGCGACTCTTCGGAGAGCGTTGATGAAGGTGTCCGTGTCCGAGCTGTGAACTTCACACTGCATGAAGAACTCCAGCTCACCTGAGGGCATCTTCTTACACCTCCGAGCTGCACGACTCTCCAGGTGGAGCAGCTTCGCCTCAAAGGTCTGAACAAACAAATCAGAAGAATAATGATTACAAAGAATACAATGAGAATAAAAGTGGGATTGCAGCAATGAGCTGATCTGGAAATGCAAACCAGCTGAGGCATCAAGCCTTACGAATCTTGCCCAGATGTTTCTTTTTGACAGGTGACACGCACTGGGACTTGGTTCTCGGTTTGGTCCCAATAAAAGTCCAGATTATTGAGTTATTATTGAGCTGCTTGGTGAGAAATGAGAAATGCTTTTATTGTGGTTGGGCATCAGAAATGGAAATTAAAGCGTCAACAAGACTTTTATTGATTTATTTTGTGCAGTCTCAAAAATGAAGTGTCACTTTACATCACACGGCCAGCTTCTGGCTAAGTCATGTGTGATCACGTGATAAGCCTGTGAAAGACGCGCATGGCCTACAAGGGAACGTTAAATAAACCCACTAAAGACATATTGATTTATTAATTTCTATTCGATTTCATTTGTTTATTACATGTGCTTTTTCCTTCACGAATATTCGTCAGGTCTAGTTATGAAGAGGCTGCATGTGAAGATCAAATATGATTACACACGGAATTTGTTGAACGGAGCCAATAATAATAATAATAATAGTAATAATAATAATAATAATAATAATAATAATAACAACAACAACAACAACAACAACAATAATAATAATAATAATAATAATAACCATGACAATAATAATAATAATAATAATAGTAATGGTAATAATAATAATAACAATAATAATAATAATAATAATAATAATATTATTATTATTATTATTATTATTATTATTAACAACAACAACAACAATAATAATAATAATAATAATAATAATAATAATTATTATTATTATTATTATTATTATTATTGCTATTGTTACTATCACTACTACTATTATTATTATTATTATTATTATTATTATTATTATTACTTTGTTGTTATTATTGTTAGGAGGATGATGATGATGAGTATGATAAGACTTTGTTTATAAGAAATAATAAATAAATAAAGGGCATGATGTGCAAAATATATTTCAGAAACATTCGACCCCCCCCCCCCCGAATATAATATTTATTCCATTAACTTTTGATTCATTATTTTTTCTTTTCTTTCACTTTTTTTTTTAAATTAAAATGGTTCCTGGAGGCACATTTTTGTTCGACTTGAGATCTCCATGGAATAAACCAGAGACTCCTTCCAGTTCCTTTTTTTAATGAAAAAGTCTGCTTTACATTTAATTTAAAGTCTAATTTTAATTACAAATTTACTTTAAAAAAGATTAGGATCCATTTCTGTATTTGAGATTAATTTAAATTTTTAATTTAAATTTTATTTTAATTTTAAATCAAAATATGGAAATAAAGAGCGGTGAGGATCTGATGCTACCTCCCCAAGTCCAGAGGGAAGAATGAACCACCATTATTCCAATCATCTATAACATAAATATCATCTATAACATAAATATCACCAATACATAAATATCATAAATAAATAAATAAATATCATCTATAACATAAATATCATCAATAAATTAATAACATCTATAACATAAATATCATATAATAAATAAATATCATCTGTCTGTCTTCCTTTCGGCTTTTTCCCTTTTACTCGGGAGTCGCCACAGTGAATCGTCTGATTCGCACGTTTGATTTGGCAGAGGTTTTAACGTCGGATGCCCTTCCTGTCACATCCCTTTCTAGCGCGGGACAGAAACACGCTGACGACTTTGCAGCTCCTCTTTACGAAAGTCAGCAATGGTTCTTTTACATCAACCTCTCACCATAGACAGTGACAGACATGGCCCGCCTTTGATAACCCAGTTAGCTGCACTGGGGGAAGGGGGGGGGGGGGGGACAGTGACAACCTCGTGGAGAGTGGAACTCGAACCCCCAACCTTTGGATCAGCGATCCAGCGCCCTATACCACTAGACCACCACTGCCTCAATAAATAAATATTATCTATAACATAAATGTCATCTAATAAATAAATATGATCCATAATATAAATATAATCTATAACATAAATATAATCTATAACATAAATATAATCTAATAAATAAATATAATCTATAACATAAATATAATCTATAACATAAATGTCATCTAATAAATAAATATCATCTATAACATAAATGTCATCTAATAAATAAATATAATCTATAACATAAATATCACCTAATAAATAAATATAATCTATAACATAAATATAATCGATAACATAAATACCATTTATAAATAAATATCATCTATAAAATAAATATCATCTATAGCATAAATATCATTTATAAATAAATATCATCTATAAATAAATATCATCTATAACATAAATATCATTTATAAATAAATATCATCTATAAATAAATATCATCTATAACATAAATATCATCTATAAATAAATATCATCTAATAAATAAATATCATCTATAACATAAATATCATTTATAAATAAATATGATCTATAAATAAATATCATCTATAAATGAATGAGAGTAAACAGGTGCATTTCAGAGGGTTTCAGACTGATTCAATGATTGACTGTCCTGTGTGAGACTGACGGCCTGTCCAGTGTGATGTGAGACTGACGGCGTGTCCAGTGTGAGACTGACGGCGTGTCCAGTGTGAGACTGACCTGGAGCACTCTCCCAGCCCTGAAGAAACCTGCGTTTTCGTCGCTGTTCTGCGTGAAGAGCAGCTGCAGAGTCACTTTCCCATTTTTCTCTTCAAACACCGAGTTGTCGGCGCTACGTGATGGACCTGGAGACGCGTCTGTGCTCTCACTGTCCCTGTCCCTGTCCCGGTCTCTGCGCGCGTCCTCGATGAGGCTCCGCTTTCTGTGGCTGAAAGGCAAACTGTGCGCCACCTTCTCCGTCTTCATGTCTCGCCTGTCGGACTGTCGCGCCTCTGCGCTTTCCCTCGGGTTCCGTCCAGTCGCGGGTGATTTATATACGGGAGGAAATCGTGAGCTCTTTATGTAAATGGACAGCAGAAGTGCGAGCTCCGTGTGCGCAACGATGCGTCACGCTCTGCGCTTTCTTCTTTCTTTGTGCTCTCTGTTCTTAATCCATTCAAAAAAGCCCAGCGGTTATCAAACCACCTGATATGAGCTGCAGCCATCAGATATGTGTGGGACAGTGCATCCGTTTAAAAGATAAACAGCTGGGGGTTGCTGAGATCCAAACCAGAAATCAAATCATAATCATAATAATATATTATTATTATTAACTAGAATATTTCCATATTTCCCCCTCTGTTGATAAACAACAATACATTTCACATGCACACAACATCAACATTTACTTTTTCAATGACACCGATCACGTCATTACACATTTCATCATAATTTTATTATAATCACCGATACCCATCACACAAACATCTTAATGATATATTAATAACCAACAGATACCAACAACAAAAGTGATATAATAGTAATATAATATAATAATCGTTTATTATATATGAAGCTGTTTATGTTGTTGGCTCATTACATCTGTGTTTTTAACGCTTATTTAATAACAATTAAAAAAAATATATATCTTCATCATCATCATCATCATCATCATCATCTTCTTCTTCTTCTTCTTCCGCTTCATAAGGGTAGGGTCGCGAGGGCAGAATAAAAAAAAAAAATCTTCCCCTTTAATGTTCTTCACACATTATTAATTATTTTGGGATGATGGACAGGCCTGCTGGAGGTCACACTGTTATCTGCTGACGTCACGTGACATCACGACCTCTATTTACTAATAATACGCACTTTTTAACCCTGATATCAAATTTAATCCAATTCAAGGGGAAAAACCTTATTTCTAAAATCATGCATGTACAAGTTTATTTTTTAGATCAGAAAATGATAGTTCATCCCTTTTCCTTTTATAAAAACATGAGCATGCTGGTAGGATGATGTAAAATAATACAAATGCTATAATGTTATTGTTCACGTGGTTAAACAATTCCTCCAAATTAATTAAGAAGATAAAAGCATACAAATTATTTCATAGTCCAACCAAATAACTATATTAATTATAATTTCTAACGAATACAGATACCACAGCCTACAAACTAAGCCTTAAATACAGGGATGTACATATTTTCTAAAAATACAGAAAACTTCAGAAGCAAACTTCATATCAAACCTCAAAGTGTCTGAGAGATTGCTGGGTTTTAATATGGATTTCAACAAGATCTCTCTCTCTCTCTCTCTCTCTCTCTCTGTATCTGTGTGTGTGTGTGTGTGTGTGTGTGTGTGTGTGTGTGTGTGTGTGTGTGTTGGCAATCATTTAACCCTTTAATGCCCAACAGGACCATCTAGTCCTCTTTCAAAAAATGCTAATAACTACTACAGCGTGCTGCTGCCATTCAGAACGTGTCACCTGATGCAACACAGCATGAACCCACACGCCACAGTCAGCTGTGAGACAACCCTGAGTGTGCAGCATTGTGTTGTTCATGAATTTGTGAGTATTATTATTCGTGTTATTATAATTTTGTTGAAAGAAATGTGTTCGTGGTGTTTCCTTCGGCCTTTTTGATTCGGAAAAACTAGTGGTAATTTTTTTAACTGCAAAAAATAATTCGGGCCTTAAAGGGTTAAATGTTCATGGTAGTGCCTCTGATGGCTGAGATTTTTAAAATCAGGTCCAGGATTCCACTGTCCCTCTACTCCATCTTCTGCAGAGCATTGCACAGGATCCCCATCTCACCTGAAACCGAGACGATAAGAATTCGGATCAGTACAAATCCTCAATTCCTTCTTTAAAGATTATAAAAGATGGTTCTCTTGTCATGGTTCCTTACAAGTAACGATTGATATTTTGATCAGTATATTCCTGTCGAAATAAGTATGGGGGTTTGGGATCAAACTCAAACATTGTGAACCCTGCAAATGTTTGCTTCCCTGTTAAAAAAGTTCAAGCAAAGTCTGTTGAGAAAGCCTCCCTCTGAAAAATGGCCCAAATCTCGAATAATACACAGTGGGTTTTGGTTCTATGCTCGCCACAGGAACAACGAGAGATTTTAAGTAGGACCTTACAGCAAATGTCTTTCTGTCAGGGAGAGTTCCAAAAATCAGAAAATGAATGAAGCAGCACTCTTATAAAAAGAGAAACAACAACAACAACAACAAGACTTCATTAAGCCCTTAAAACCTTCCATACATAACAACAGGACCCAATACGGGTCCAGATCAGAGATGCTTCCATGGAACCGAGCAGACATCTAAACTAATAGAAATAATTTAGCATGAAACACTTTTTGTTATTTTTGTCAGAGACTACAAGTCAGTCTCTTCTTCTCCTTCTTGTCCTTTCGGCTTTTCCCTTCAGGGGTCGCCACAGCGAATCATCTGCCTCCATCTCACCCTATCCTCTGCATCTTTTTCTCTTACACCAACTGTCTTCATGTCCTCCTTCACCACGTCCATGAATCGTCTCTTTAGTCTTCCTCTAGGCCTTCTGCCTGGTAGTTCCAACCTCAACATCCTACTACCAATGTACTCACTATCCCTCCTCTGTACATGTCCAAACCATCTCAATCTAGGCTGTCTGACTTTGTCTCCAAAACGTCTTTCAGGTGCTGTCCCTCTGATGTGTTAATTCCTGATCCTATCCATCCTCGTTACTCCCAAAGAGAACCTCAACATTTTCATCTCTGCTACCTCCAGCTCTGCCTCCTGTCTCTTCCCCAGGGCCACTGTCTCTAAACCATACAACATCGCTGGCCTCAACACCGTCTTGTACACTTTTCCTTTTATTCTTGCCTATACTCTCCTATGACACATCACACCGGACACTTTTCTCCAACCATTCCAACCAGCCTGCACACGCTTCTTCACCTCTTTTCCACACTCTCCATTGCTCTGGTGTGTTGAGCCTAAGTACTTAAAATCCTCCACCTTCCTTATCTCTGCTCCCTGTAACCTCACCATTCCTGTTGGGTCCTTGTCGTTCACACACATGTATTCTGTCTTACTGAGGCTAACCTTCATTCCCCTCCTTTCCAGGGCATACCTCCACCTCTCTAGGTTTTCCTGCACTTGTTCTCTGCTCTCACTGCAGATCACAATGTCATCTGCAAACATCATAGTCCATGGAGATTCATGCCTAACCTCGTCTGTCAGCCTGTCCATCACCATAGCAAACAAGAAGGGGCTCAGAGCTGACCCTTGATGCAGTCCCACCTCCACCTTGAACTCTTCTGTCACACCGACAGCACACCTCACCACTGTCTTGCATCTCGCATACATGTCCTGCACCACTCTAACATACTTCTCTGCCACTCCAGACATTCTCATGCAATACCACAGTTCCTCTCTCGGCATCCTGTCATATGCTTTCTCCAGATCCACAAAGGCACAATGCAGATCCTTCTGACCTTTTCTGTACTTCTCTATTGACATCCTCAAGGCAAACACTGCATCTGTGATGCTCTTTCTTGGCATGAAACCAAACTATTGTTCACAAATGCTGACCTCTGCCCTTAGTCTTGCTTTCACTATTCTTTCCCATAACTTCATCGTATGGCTCATCAACTTTATCCCTCTTTAGTTGCCACAACTCTGCACAGCTCCCTTGTTCTTAAAAATGGGCACCAGAACACTTCTCCTCCATTCCTCTGGCATCCTCTCACTCTCTAAGACCTTGTTAAATGTTCTTGTCAGGAAATCTACTGCTACATCTCCTAGACACTTCCATACCTCCACCGGTATGTCATCAGGGCCAACTGCCTTTCCATTCTTCATCCTCTTCAATGCCCTCTTCACTTCACCCTTACTAATCTTTGCTACTTCCTGGACCTCAACAGTCACCTCTTCTACTCTTTTTTCTCTCTCATTTTCCTCATTCATCAGTTCGTCAAAGTACTCTTTCCATCTTCCCAGCACACTTCTGTCATCAGTCAATACATTTCCCTCTCTGTCCTTTATCAATCTAACTTGCTGCACGTCCTTCCCATCTCTATTTCTCTGCCGTGCCAACCTGTATAAATCATTTTCTCCCTCTTTACTTTCCAACCGAGCATACAAGTCATCAAACGCGCTCTGTTTGGCCTTTGACACCGCTACCTTCGCCTTATGCTGTGTCTCCCTGTACTCCTGTTTACTCTCTTGGGTACTCTCAATGTCCCACTTCTTCTTAGCTAACCTCTTTTGTACACACTCCTGAATTTCCTCATTCCACCACCAAGTCTCCTTATCTACTGTCCTTCCAGATGACACACCAAGTATTCTCCTACCTGTCTCCCGGATCACATTTGCTGTAGTTGCCCAGTCATCTGGAAGCACTTCCTGACCACCCAAAGCCTGTTTCAACTCCTCCTTGAAGACAACACAACACTCCTCCCTTTTCAGCTTCCACCACTTTGTCTTCTGCTCTGCCTTTGCCTTCTTCACCTTCCTCACCATCAGCATCATCCTGCACACCACCATCCTATGCTGTTTGGCAACACTCTCACCCGCTACTACTTTGCAGTCACTGACTTCCTTCAAATTATATCACCTACACAAGATGAAGTCTACCTGTGTGCTCCTACCTCCACTTTTATAAGTTACTCTATGCTCCTGTTTCTTCTGGAAGAAAGTATTCACCACAGCCATTTCCATCCTTTTTGCAAAATCTATCAACATCTGTCCTTCTGTGTTCCTGTCCTGGATACCAAACCTGCCCATCACTTCCTCGTCCCCTCTGTTGCCTGCACCAACATGTCCATTGAAGTCTGCACCAATGACCACTCTTTCACCTCTGGGGGTACTCTGCATCACTTCATCTAACTCACTCCAGAATCTCTCCTTCTCTTCTCGCTCACATCCTGCCTGTGGGGCATAAGCACTAACTACATTGAACATCACACCTTCAATTTCTAACTTGAGACTCATCACTCTGTCTGACACTCTTTTCACTTCTAGAACATTCCTGACAAACTCCTCCTTCAATATGACTCCTCCTCCATGTCTCTTCCCATCCATACCATGATAAAACAGCTTAAACCCTGCTCCTAAGCTTCTAGCCTTGCTACCTTTCCACCTGGTCTCCTGAACACACAGTATGTCCACCTTCCTCCTCTGCATCATGTCAGCCAGCTCTCTACCTTTTCCTGCCATAGTTCCAACATTCAAAGTCCCTACTTTCAGTTCTAGACTCCAGGTTCATTTCCTCTGAGCAAAACTCTAGACTGTTGAGAGGTTCCCCCATTCCTCTGACGGAGCCCTTAAAATGCGCATGTTTAACCCTTTAAAACTTTAATGATTTAATTTTAATGGAAAATGTCAAATGCCATTAATTTTCTAAGCTGATTAATCCTAATTAGGGTCACAGGGAGACTGAGGCCCATCCCAGACAAGTCTGTGCAAGGATGGGGTACACCCTGGACAGTTCGCCAGGCTATCGCATGTCCAACACACACACACACACACACACACACACACACACACACACACACACACACACACACACACACACACACACCTAGGGGCGATTTGGAACAGCCAGTTAGCCTACTGTACATGTTTTTGGATTGTTTGTGAAAACCGGTGTCCTCGGTGGAAGCCTATGCAAGCACTGGGAAAATAACCCCAAAACACCCCGTGGCTGGGAATCGAACCCAGGCTTATATACATCCTTATACCACTTCTGAACCGCGTCATCGAAGTTAAAGTCACGGGAAGGCTGGTGCCCATCTCAGCCGACTCTGGGTGAGGGCAGAGTACACCCTGGACGGCTCGCCAGGCTATCGCAGGTCAGAAACACGCTGACGGCTATATAGCTCCTCTGTATGAAGGTCAACAATGGTTCGTTTACATGAACCTCCCACCAGAGACAGTGAGAGACACGGCCGGCCTTTGATAACCCAGTTACTTGCACTGGGACAGCAGCGAGAACCGCCTGACATTGCGGCTTGAGCCCCTGACTTTCAGATCAGTAATCCAGCACCTTAGAACCTGGGGATTAGTAGTTTGCTATGTTAATATAATTCCAATTCTGAACACACATATACACTTAGAATAACAAATTGAAACACAGCAGCTATTTTATAAAAGTGTGAATAATCTGAAGTGTTTTCCAATCAGCTGTAGTCTAAATAACTTTTCAGGATCATTTTCACTGTATTTCACAATAAGACGAATCACATGATCCATTTAGGCAGAGGACAAAACTTAGACGTACTACAGAGGCTGTCCGCCAGATTGCGCAGTTTTTTCGCGTTGTCAAGAACCTCGATTCTTTGAGTGTAGGCATTATAACGCAGAGAGAACGGTCTTGGAATGGTGGCAGCAAACTTCCTGTAACATCAGGGAAAAACAGTCAGTCAAAGCAGAGGAGGGAAACATTCAGAGACTCAGCACCCGGGATCCCTGATCGTTGTACATACCTGACTTTCTCTTTGGCGTCTTCAAAACTGTCGGCCACATAGTAAACCGGCTGAAATTGTGTGATGGGGTATTTTTGCACGCTAGTCTTCTCTGGCTCGAAGGGGAAAATTTTTGGTTTGTCAGACAAGCAGTACTGCAGGAGAGAAAGATACTTCTTCAAGTTTCAAGTTTCAAGTTTTCAAGTTTATTTGCATTTGGGGCCTGGTGACCCATATTGCTAATACACAAAATACATACAGTGCACTTTTAATACAAGTTTTCATATCATATTGGCAGATTTCTTTTCAAGTATAATGATACAGATCTGATAAGTTTTACATTTGTAGATGATAATAACTGATTCATTTTAGAAATGGAAGGTTCATTATAATAATATTCTGGTAAAATGAAATTGAATATCCTTACATCTTTGTGAAAATACTTCCATAAATAAGTTTGTCCGACCACAATCTTGATCAATCCATACATGTGCAAACCCAGTTTCAAACAATAATACCCGAATACGAGAAACCTAACATATTTTATTTTGCTCATCAAAACGCTTCAACATTTCGTAACACACCCTTGGGTAACGCGAACGATCCATATGAATAAGTCTCCACCAGTAACTGATAGAACGACTGTAATATCTAACACACATATAAGTCCTCCCCGTATCACCAAGGATCATGTTACTAGACGTATGTTTAGAAACCCCAAGACACCTTTTGAAGAAATCAGATTGGACTTTTTCAATTGGCTCTCTGAAACTACAACCCCAAATTTCTGCACCATACAATAATATTGGAGAAATCTTATAATCAAAAATTTTAGCAATGGTTTGAAATGGCATTGAATGAAAAGAATTGATTAATCTATATACTATAATATATATATATATATATGTTGTTCGGCATCAGGGAAACATGGACACTGACTGTTGTCTAGTTTACAATTAAGCCTAGAGTGTTTTATAACTATCTTTATTTTATTAATGTTAATAAATTAATGTTGATAAATTAGCAGGAAAAGCAGAACAGTATAACTAAAATTTCAGTAGTTACACTATGCGTCACTGTGTCTTGGTATGTTATTAATAAACAAACTATTTAGATTTAAACAAAAAAAAAAAAATCAGCCTTATCAATACTTTCCTCAAACCTGCTGCCAAACACAGAAAAGCATTAATGCAGGTATATCTCGGATTACGTCAATGCAGCTGTGAGGGAGAGGCACAAGCCAGTGTCTCTCCCTCACGCCGGTCCCAAGCCCGGATAAATGCAGAGGGTTGTGTCAGGAAGGGCATCCGGCGTAAAACAAATGCCAAATAAAAAATGCGAGTCGCAACAAAAAATGTAATACCGGATCGGCTGAGGCCCAGGTTAACAACGACCGCCATCAGTGCTGTTAACCAACAGGGTGCTGGTGGAAATTGGACTACTGTTGGTTGAAAACGTCGAAGAAGGAGAGGTGGGAGGCGTGTCCGTAGGAAGAGAGATAAAAAGAAAAGTATGAGTCTCGGACTGAAAGTAGGGACTTTGAATGTTGGAACTATGACAGGAAAAGGTCGAGAGCTGGCTGACATGATGCAGAGGAGGAAGGTGGACATACTGTGTGTTCAGGAGACCAGGTGGAAAGGTAGCAAGGCTAGAAACTTAAGAGCAGGCTTTAAGCTGTTTTTTCATGGTGTGGATGGGAAGAGAAATGGAGTAGGAGTCATCTTGAAGGAAGGGATGGTCAGGATTGTTCTAGAAGTGAAAAGAGTGTCAGACAGAGTGATGAGTCTCGAGTTAGAAATTGAAGGTGTGGTGTTCAGTGTTGTTAGTGCTTATGTCCCACAGACAGGATGTGAGCTAGAAGAGAACGAGAGATTCTGCAGTGAGTTAGATGAAGTGATGCAGAATACTTCCAGAGGTGAAAGAGTGGTCATTGGTGCAGACTTCAATGGACATGTTGGTACAGGAAACAGAGGGGACGAGAAAGTGATGGGTAGGTTTGGTATCCAGGACAGGAACGCAGAAGGACAGATGTTGGTAGATTTTGCAAAAAGGATGGAAATGGCTGTGGTGAATACTTTCTTCCAGAAGAGACAGGCGCATAGGGTGACTTATAAAAGTGGAGGTAAGAGAACACAGGTAGACTACATCTTGTTTAGGCGATGTAATTTGAAGGAAGTCAGTGACTGCAAAGTCATAGTGGGTGAGAGTGTTGCAAAACAACATAGGATGGTGGTGTGCAGGATGACGCTGATGGCGAGAAAGGTGAAGAAGGCAAAGGCAGAGCAGAAGACAAAGTGGTGGAAGCTGAAAAAGAAAGAGTGTCGTGTTGTCTTCAAGGAGGAGTTGAAAATGGCTTTGGGTGGTCAGGAAGTGCTTCCAGATGACTGGGCAACTACAGAAAATGTGATCCAGGAGACAGGTAGGAGAATACTTGGTGTATCATCTGGAAGGAGAGTAGATAAGGAGACTTGGTGGTGGAATTAGGAAGTGCAGGAGTGTGTACAAAGGAAGAGGTTAGCTATGAAGAAGTGGGACATTGAGAGGACCGAAGAGAGTAAACAGGAGTACAGGGAAACACAGCATAAGGCGAAGGTAGCGGTGTCAAAGGCCATACAGGGGGCGTATGATGACTTGTATGCTTGATTGGAAAGTAAAGAGGGAGAAAATTATTTATACAGGTTTGCACAGCAGAGAAATAGAGATGGGACAAGGTGGCCCTGGAAAGGAGGGGAATGAAGGTTAGCCTCAGTAAGACAGAATACATGTGTATGATTGACAAGGACCCAACAGGAACGGTGATGTTACAGGGAGCAGAGATAAAGAAGGTGGAGGATTTTAAGTACTTAGACTCAACAATCCAGAGCAATGGAGAGAGTGGAAAAGAGGTGAAGGAGCGTGTGCAGGCAGGTTGGAATGGTTGGAGAAAAGTGTCCGGTGTGATGTGTGATAGGAAGGTATCTGCAAGAATGAAAGGAAAAGTGTACAAGATGGTGTTGAGGCCAGCGATGTATGGTTTAGAAACAGTGGCCCTGGGGAAAAGACAGGAGGCAGATGATGCGCTGTGGCAACCCCTGAAGGGAATGGCTGAAAGGAGAAGACTACGTAAGCTGAAAACAACTTAAATCAAATTAGCTTATCTTTAGGCTAGCCTAGGTTAAGCTACGCCAAGTTTACTTGTGTAATATTATATATACAGTGGTACCTCACTTTAAGATAGTCCCAACAAACGAAAAATCCAGGTTACAAAAAACATTTTCATAAAATTTTTGTCTCTGGATACGAAACAAGTTCACGTTAAGAAAGCACCATCTCAAAAATTCAAACAATGCAGTTGCTCTCCCATTGACTATCTTCCAACATCCCGCCTCACTGGCCTCCCTTTGGCTGTCTCCCAACATTCCGCCCCGCTGGCGTCCAATTGGTTATCTCCCAGCATCCCGCCCTTCTGGCCTCCTATTGGCCAGGAGGGATGACGCAGCTCCCTCCCATTGGCTATCTCCCCACATCCCGCACCGCTGGCCTCCCATTGGCTAAGAGGGATGATACAGCTCCCTCTCACTGGCTATTATGGAGCTGTATCTCCATAATACCTATGATGCTTTTTGTGTAAAGGACAGCGTTACTGTTGCTTCATGAGTCTTTTGAGTGTGCTCATTGCAACTTTATTTTTTGGCTCAGGCTTTTAATATTGCATAAACCTTTGTAAGATTATAACTCTGCGAAGAAAACATGGTCAACATGAAGTAAGTACCTTAAAAAAGTATGCGTTTATAATTTTTAAAGGGTTTAGGGAGTAGTATTGGGGGACGTGGAATGAATCACGCGTTTTACATGTAAAATGCAATTCTACTTCTGAAAAATCCAGGTTAGGAAAACCGCCACTGGAATGGATTAATTTCGTAAGGTGAGGTACCAATGTAATTATATAATTGTTTTTACAGACGCTCCCCGACTTACGTTCATTTGTTTTATGTATTTTTCGATTTTGCGGATTATGTCAAATTTTGAGTTTAGCATGCTCTCTGTAGTACAAAACGTACCTACATAGTACGCTGATGTAATGACGCAATGACATAATGATGCTGCGTCCATTGTTAACAAAGAACAGACTGAAAGTGCCCCTCCTTCTTCCCAGTTCACTGCGTGTTACGCTTGTGTTAAGACGTCGTCTCTGTGATCTTTGTGTTTACACTGTTTTTCGGACTTTTGTAACCACAGAAGCGGAAGCCTACTATTGATAGTGGTAATCAGAAAAAGCGAAACGAAGATGGCTGTTATCAAGAAAATTGATGCTGATGAAAAACAAGCGACAGTTGCACGTTTCTTCCAAATGGCTCCGTCGACCATCGGAACCATTTACAAGCAGAAAGATCGTATCATAGAGAATGTTAAAGGTTATTTGATACTGTATTTGAGTGAATTTGATTAAAATGTCTCTATTTGAAATTATTTTGCTTGAATTTAATTTATTTGAAATTAATTTTGATATTATTTGATGTATTTGATATTATTTTACAATGTTTTGTTTGTAATAATTGATTTAGGGGTGTTTTATGAGATGCGGTAATGGTGTTTAAGGATGTATATATATAGTACAGTATGAACGTCATACGTCAGTGCACTTACGTTTTTTTTCACCTTACATTCGGCTGTCCTGAACCGATCTAAAACCTAAGTTGGGGAGCGTCTGTATACATATATATATATATATATATATATATATATATATAAAATGTAAATCATATATATTACAGAAACACACACATAATATTTAATATACTAAATATATACCTATAATATACAGAAAGCCCTCATTATTTGTGGGGGGTTGTGTTCCTTTTCCACCCACAGATCCCAGAAATCCGTGAATTATTGATGCGGTTTTAGAACCCTATGTATGATATTACATACACTAAAATATGCTTGTTTAAAAATATGCTTGATTTGTGGTATACAGTCAAAGTAAACATTGTACGATTTTGCAAGTTTTCTCAGAAAATACAATAAAAATCACAGTATAATAAAATTAAACTATAATTCTACTTCGAGTAGTTGTAGCTACTTTTTGTATTAGTAGAGTAACAGGAAGTAAACATTGAAATATTTTGCCAAAATTATTATTCTCCTCAATACACTTTAAGTTAATAAGATATTAGAGTTTTATTAATACTCAGATATGAAGCAAATTACATTCATTCCTTTTCTGAACTGCTTTTAATGCTAATTAGGGTCACCAGGAGGCTGACACCCATCTCAGCCGATTCTGGGCGAGGGCAGAGTACACCCTGGGCAGCTTGCCAGGCCATTGCAGGGCAGAAACACGCTGACGGCTGTGCAGCCTACTCAAAATGACACTGTAATTATTCTTGTTGTCGCTGTATTCTTTGTGTTGTTCAGGTAAACATGGAGCTGTGGTGAGAATATCAAATTTTTCCTCGGATCCAATGATAAATTTCCAAGTAAAGGTGTTAGCTAAGGTAAGGTAATGTGAGCTTTTTTTACACACGAGCCTAGCGGCTCATCAGGCCAGTGCTTATTCCTGGTTTCTGTAGCGTGAAGCTACCAGGAGTTCAACTCCTCCTGGATGGGCCGCTAGTCCATCGCAAGTTCCCTTCCCAGTATATTTTACTGCTAGCCATTTATACTGCTGGGTGAACAGAGGCACACTTGTGGTTGAGACCTTGTCCAGGGGTCTTAGCACAGTGGGGGTCTAACTGGGATTTGAACTCACAACCTCCTGATCATGAGCCCAACACCTTAATTACTACACCACTGGCCCTACAAGTAAAGGTGTAGCATTTGGCTAAAATTGCACTGTAACTACACCTAGCATGCTGTACATTGCTTCCATGTTTATTATAAAGCCATTGTAAATATAAATATGAATATAAATGTAAACGAATATCAACATTATTTCAGTTGTGGAAAATGACTAAAACAAAACATAGTAAAGTAAATAATCTCACCTGCAGTTCCCCAAATGAAGAGAGCAAGCCTGCTCCATATGCCTTCATGTCATTGCCTTGCTTACAAAGCCCAAATTCTACAGTAAACCAGTAAACCTACAACAAACAAATAAATAAATAAATAAATAATAAAACACAAATGTTTTTTAATCACAACAATCTGAAGCCCCTGACACAACAGTCTGATTAGCTGCGGTCGCTAAGCTTGTTGGTAAAGCTTCAAATTGACCTTCGGGCCATCAGATGAATATACCAACAATGACGCCACAACATCTATTTGATAATCCAACAAGGTCGTCGTTTCCTAACAGAAGACCGCCCATGAACCGGAGGTTGTCATTCTGGGGTAGAGTTCATTTAGATTTGTGTTGTATTCATTTCACCGTTACATTTTCAACTATTTTTACATGTGTATTGTATACAGCAGATGTCTGCAATCTTATCCAAGAAGGGCCGGTGTGGGTGCAGGTTTTCACTTCAACCAAACAATAGCCACACCTTCCACCTGTTTCCACCAATCACTGATCATCAAAAGAAAAGAAAAGAAAAAAAAAATAGATTGGACATTACTGTTTCAATTCTGAAGTGTGGCCATCTTGGTGAGATCCCCTCGCTTTTAGACTTAAAGCAAGGTGATCTCACCAAGATTGCCCCACTTCAGGTCGAAACAGGTGGAAGGTGTGGCTACTGTTTGGTTGAAGTAAAAACCTGCACCCACACCAACCCTTTGTGAATAAGATTGAAGACCCCTGGTATACAGGGTTGAACACTCAGGCAGCTCGGCTCTGATGACCCACAGTGGTCACCACCCAGTCACTGAGGTCACAGAGATGCTTTGCACTGACACCCCAGTCAGTATGACACACTAATTACCCTTTAGTGCAGGTGTGATACTCAAGACCGCCAACTCAACTGTTGTGGACTGCGAGAGCTTTCAAAGAATATGATTAGCGTACATTCTTTGCTTTGATCATTAGCATGCCATTAATTCATCATTTCAATGTTTCTGTCCCTTGCTAAAAAGGGTTGTGACAGGAAGGGCATCCGACGTAAAAAAAACTGTGCCAAAATCAAATGTGCGAATCAGATGATTCGCTGTGGCGACTCACGAGAAAAAGCCGAAAGGAAGAAAGAAAGAGATCCTAGTTAGGGTTGCAGGAAGGCTGGTGTCCAGCTCAGCTCACTCTGGGTGAGGGCGTGGTACACCCTAGATAGCTCACTAGGCCATTGCAGGGTCAACACTTACACATACTCCCACTCACACCCAGGGATTATTTGGAACAGCCACTTAACCTACTGTGCATGTTTTTGGACTGTGGGAGGAAACCTGAGAATCCGGAGGAAACCCACACAAGCACGGGGAGAACATGCACACTCCACACGGAAACATCCGAGATGGGAATCGAACCCAGGACCCATTTTCTGTGACGTGGACGTGCTAACCACTACGCCACCGTGCCGCCTGGAAATACATCACAGTGAATATAAATGAGTATAATGCTGGGATACACACTGTCGCGAGCTTCTCGATGTACTCGTCAGGGGCGCCAAGGGATGCCAGGCCAATTTCCTGAAGAAAAAAGAAGTCCATAAAGATATTATTTACTCCGTGTAAAAGTTTCACTCACTCAAACTTTCTTACTCTCCCACCAACTCATTCACCCACCCACTCACGTGTCATACCCACCTGCCCACTCACCCACTCACGTGTCATACCCACCTGCCCACTCACCCACTCTTGTGTCATATCCACCTGCACATCTCACGCACTCACGTGTCATACCCACCTGCCCACTCACCCACTCCCACCTGCCCACTCACCTGTCCACTCACCCACTCACGTGTCATACCCACCTGCCCACTCACCCACTCACGTGTCATACCCACCTGCCCACTCACCCACTCACGTGTCATACCCACCTGCCCACTCACCCACTCACGTGTCATAACCACCTGTCCACTCACCCACTCACGTGTCATACCCACCTGCCCACTCACCCACTCACGTGTCATACCCACCTGCCCACCCACTCACTCACTCACTCATGCATTTTCTCTGTAACAAACTTTATTATAAATAAAAAGAGGCAAACCTGTGAGAACTGTGCAAAACTCGGGTCCGCAAACAGAGGAACATGACCCAACAGTTCATGGCAGACGTCTCTGTAATCAACAGTATGCATTCATTTCCTAACTTTAACTCCTAACGAATTTAATATCAATTATTAGCTTTTATGGTTCTGCGATGGCTTAGGAGTTGGTGTGTGTGTGTGTGTGTGTGTGTGTGTGTGTGTGTGTGTGTGTGTGTGTGTGTGTGTGTGTGTGTGCGCGTGTGCGTGTGCGCGTGTGTGTGTGCGTGTGTGTGCATGTGTGTATGTGTGCATGTGTGTGTGAATGTGTGTGTGTGTGTGTGTGTGTGTGTGTGTGTGTGTGTGTGTGTGTGTGTGTGTGTGTGTGTGTGTGTGTATGTGTGTGTGTGTGTGTGTGTGTGTGTGTGTGTGCGTGTGTGTGTGGACTCACGGCTCAGGTGTGTACATGGGCTTGGATCCATGCCGGATGTACTGGGTGGAATGAAACACACGGAACGCTAACCCACCTAGGAAATCTCGAGATGACAGTAATCCTGCCACTGGGCGGAGCCGGAAACCGGTGCATGCTAAAAAAAAAAAAAGGTAACATCAGAACAATCATCAATAATAACGTGAGACAAAATGGTTTCATAAAAATAAGGCCATTCTGTTTACTGTATTTATTTGTATAATTGTCATGTTTTGGGGGTTCAATGTTCTGTTGGTGATTAATTTCCCATAATGCCCCTCCTAGTGTTCTTTCTCACCACATCCTGACCTGCACTTCACTGTCAGTCATATTGATTTGATGTCATGGCAACAAACTATACGTCTAATACCCAATCCCTGTCTCTGTGATACTAATTAAATTCGGGCTTGAGTTTCTTCTGCCGATTCTACCGCCACGTTATCACATCTTGTCTCAGAGGACGTGCACTGATGCCGAGTCTTACACTGCAGGAAGCTGGAGATGTCCTCGAGCTGAGGGATGTTGTCCTCGCGGTAACCGCAGTACTTCTCCAGCAGAGGGAAGACACGGTTGTGTTCGCGACACGCGTGAGTGGGATACAGAGTTTTCAGCTCCCTGTACACGATTCCCCACGTCTCTTTCTCCGCTTCTGTGTACTTCACACGTGGGATCGGCTGCCCGCTGTGGACAGAACAGGGAAAAAAGAGAAAGTTGAGATTACAACATCAACAATAAACACACCTTCCAAACCGAGGCTGAACTGATTAATACTATTAAGGTCGTGGGGAGGCCGGAGCCGACAGCGGGCGAAGGTGGGGTACATCCTGAGCAACTTGGCAGGCCATCAACACACAACCAATCACACATACACACCTAGGAGTGAAGTGTAACAGCAGGCAAATTAGCATAAATTTGCATGTTTTGGGACTGTCAGATGACACTGGAATCCCCGGAGGAAACTCATTACAGTAATGAGGATGCATCCTGATGCCTGATGATGTCGGTAATTTCCCACTATAATAGTAAAACTATGTGATGCGTCCTGCTCAACCACAGCGATTCCTTTATTTATTTTTTATTCTTCCCCATTTTTCTCCCCAATTTCATCTATCCGATCCAATCACATGACCACCACCAATCAGGTAAAGGTGAAGGCCTGCACACGGCCCCTCTCTGACATGCAGTGCTGGCCACCCAGCTCTGCGTGTTGGGGGTTGGGTCTAACACACTCAAAGGAAAAGTGCTCTTCACCGCCTCGTACGAATGTACTCACAGATGAATGTGATTGGCTGGTGATCGCTTT
>CM045733.1:6545000-6557500 GCA_024760905.1 Plotosus lineatus
ACACACATGCGCACACACGCGCACACACACACACACACGCATGCACACACACACATGCACACACACGCGCGCACACGCGTGCACACACACACACACACACACACACACACACACACACACACACACACACATACACACAGTGGCTTACGGGGTGATCAGCATCCAGCTCAGACCCGTAGCTCAGAATCTGGTTGGCGAATCGGTCCAGATCCTGGATGTTCGTGGGGAACCACGGCACTGAGGAGAGAAGCACAGAGACACGGATTCATTTTGCTCCCAACACCAGAACAGCGCCGAGTGGGCCTCGCTACGACCCATCTTCATCTCTCTCCTCTTTTCTCTGCTCACTTCTGCCTTCCATTCTTTATTCTTTCGCTACTTCTTTTTCCCTCTGTTCATTTCTTTCTTTCTTTTTGTTCCTTTTCTCTCTCTTTCTCTGGTTAATTCTTCTTGGTTATTCTCAGTATATCAGGAGATAGTCGTTCCTTATAATCGGGAAAGAGGAAATTAATTGGATTTGATGAATGGCAGAGTTAGAATATTGCTAAATGTTAATCTGCTGAATGAGTAATACCTTCCAATTATAATAAACTGATTATATAAGGGATCCCTCACTACTTCGTGCTTCAGTTCCTGCGGCTTCAGTGGATCTCGGGTTTTTCAAAAATATTCATCAAATTAAAAAAATAAGGAAATTAAGGAAGAATAAGGGGAAAAGTTAAAGAAAATGCAGCAAAACAAAGCCAATTATGCAAAAAAAACCCCAAACAAACAAAAAAACAACACAAACCCCCCCAACAAAACTACTTACATTTTTATGTGCAGTGCGCATATGTCTGTATTTTTATATAGTTTATATATATATATATATATAGTCAGCCCCCGACTTAGGAAATTAATCCGTTCCAGCGCCTTTTTTTGTAACGTGGAGGTTTTGTAAGTAGAGGTGCATTTTATATGTAAAACGCCTGATTCATTTCAAGGCTCCCAAGACAACCCATAAAACCTTTAAAAATGATAAAAGTACACCAATTTTGTATGAAATATGTGTTAAAAGTAAAAGAAAATTATTTATTAAACCATTTAAACATATTATTAACATATTAAACCATTTTATTCACATATTTATTCATTAAACCATTATTAAACATTTTTATTAGCACACACACACAGACACACACACACACACACACACACACACACACACACACAACTCTCTCATGCTCTCTTGCTCTCTCACACACACACACACACACACACACACACACACACACACACACACACACACATACAAAATACACATTAAATGTGTATTGTGGTGCGCTCCGCCCACACGTAAGATGCCGGAGCATTCCCTCCTTGACAGATCAGAGGTCGAAACTCAACTTTAACTGGTATCCTTGAGGGATCGGAGGTTCTGATGAGCCGCGTTTTGCACACATTCGGCAGAGCGTGCCACATTTATTAAACATTTACTGAATTAAACAACTTAAAAAACGAAAAATAAATAAGCTGCAATGTGCTCTCTCGAAAGAGATTAAAGAACACCTCCTTTCATCTCTGACTGATTCTGTATGCAGTCTCGCTCTCTCTTTCTCTCTCTCTCCCTCTCTCTCTAACGCCTTCTGCTTCAATATCGTGCCGAAAAAATTGCCTCCGTCACTGTATTTCCGCGATTCAGTATCTCACGAGCCAACATTCCTGTTCAACTCTCCTCTCTCAAGCGTGTAACAAACAGGAAGTATGGGTACAGATAAGCCGCCTCCTGGCCAATGGGAGGCCAGCAGGGTGGGATGTTGGGAGACAGCCAATGAGAGAGCAGCTCACACATAGTTTGAATTTTGAATGGTGCGTTTGAATTTTTGAATGGCGCTTTGGTGCTTTTCGTAAAAAGAGGATGAAAAATTAGGAAAATGTAATGTTTTTCGTAACCTGGAGTTTTTGTACCCAGAGGGCTTTGTAAGTAGGGAGCCAACTATATTATATATATATATATATATATATATATATATATATATATATATATATATATATATATATATATATATATATAGTCGGCAGACCAGTGGGCACTTTATTAAAACACCCGAACGACAGTACGGTCGCATAGGAAGTTGATATCAGAGTTTATAACAAACAAACTTCGACAACTCCGGACACTAATTTTCTAGTAAAATAGAAATTAAAAACGTGTGGACATTCGCAGTCGGCACAAATTGTACACTTCTCCAGGAAAGATAAAAACTATAATCAAACTTAAATAGTTTGCACATATAAAGCATACAGTCCTAGCATGTCGTAAACTGGTAATGCCGCAAATGGGCAAATGGCCGGATTGCTGTAAATCGTCTCCGACTCTACTGACCTAGTAAGTTTGCCTGGTAACTGATGATGATGGTGATGTCACCATGAAGGACTCTTGAATGTTCATACAAGCAGAACAGATAGTCACTATAGTTTAGTTACTTTTAATCTCTCTCCATAGTAGTATTGTTATAATACTCCACATTATGACAGTGTCCAAAAATACCTAAATTTTAAATTGGTTACACAGTCATCACAGATTGGTGCTATAGTTATAAAATGTTTTTGTGTTTTTATTGTATTAGATTAAGGTGCTATTTCTATTTTTGTTATACTTGAGTTTTTTCTCAGATCTATTTGATCTGCATTGTTTGCAATAGTAAGTTGAATTGGACACTGCGATATTATATTTTGTATTAGCAGTATTATATTTTATATCTGGCGAGTAGTCGATATGCAGAACGCTATCAGGAATAGACTGACCAGGATTGTATTAATATTTGTGTTTTTTGCTTTCAATATTTTAAAATTTACAGTTCTTTAAATAAGACAAATTCAGTAAAATTATTTTATTTTATGTATGACATTGAATTTGTAATTTTTAAATTCATTAAAGATTTTTCATAGTTGCTAATTAATCACTATTTTGTTCCTCATTTCCAGTTACATGTAATCGTGGTCTCTCTCTGTGAAAAATCCAAATGTTCGATTCTTTTAGAACTTGACATTTCAGGCAACCATTTTGCATAACTGATGGGTTACGCAAATTATTATAGGTGAACGAACTATAGGTTACCAGAACTATTTACCCGTGAACAAAAAATAGGTTATGCAAACTTTCGAAAAATTCGATGCCTGTATATATATATATATATATATATATATATATATATATATATATATATATATATATATATATATATATATATATATATATACTAGTACATGTACATGTACGGCAGTCATGGGGGTTGATCCTACTTCGCAGAAATTTGGCGGTTGCGTGGGGGGGGGGGGCTCTCAGTCCCCATTAACTGCAGAAAGTGAGGGATTCCTCTACTAATTATAAACTGATATATGAAGTGATAATAAATAAACAAATTATACACTGGCATTGAATCACAAACTAATAATAAACTGATAATAAAGTTATAAAAGATTAATTGAATAGGATCTGATTATAAAATCATAATAAATGATGAACTGATAATTAACTGGTAATAAACTAGTAACCTGACCCAGGGGTCTCTTCCCGGGCAAACATGCCTGAAACACCACACCAGGGAGGCGTTCGGGAGGCATTCTGACCAGATGCTCGAGCCACCTCAACTGGCTCCTCTCAATGCGGAGAGCAGCGGTTCTACTCCGAGCTCTCCTCGGATGGTAGAGCTTCTCGCCTTATCTCTAAGGGAGGGTCCTACCACCCGGCGGAGGAAGCTCATTTCAGCCATTCGTATCCGCGATCTTGCTCTTTTGCTCACTACCCAAAGCTCATGACCATAGGTGAGGGTTGGAACGCAGATCAACTGGTAAACTGAGCCTTGCTGCTCAGTGCCTTCTTCACCACAACAAACTGGTACAGGCTCCACTTTACAGCAGAGGCTGCAGCGATCCATCTGTCCATCTGAATACACTGGAGGGACTATGTCTCTTGGCTTGTCTGATAACGCCTCGGTGTCCCCACGAAAGAGCTCGAGAAAGTGGCGAGGGAGAGGGACGTCTGGACCTCATTGCTTAGGTTGTTGCCCCCACGACCCGACCCCGAAAGAAGCAGAAGAAGATAATGATGATAAACTGATTATAGATTAATAATAATAAATTATTATAAACTAATAATAAACTGCTAATAAACTGATCATATATCAGTCCTGCGATTATAGACGTATCGATGTGAGAATTGTTAGAATTTCTTTAAAGTCCCGTTTGAGCTCACAGAGCATATTCTTCACACCGGCTACTCTGAGACGCCATACAAATTTATCAACATATAAATGAAACTAGCACAATAAGCAAGCAAGCTTATGCTGAAGAACATTATTGTCCAATAAAATATATATGATAAAATATGGAGGCAGTTATGGTCTAGTGGATAGGGTGCAGGATCGCTGATCCTACGGTTGGGGGTTCGAGTCCTCACAGGGTTGTCACTGTCCCCCCCAGTGCAGCTAACTGGGTTATCAAAGGCGGGCCATGTCTGTCACTGTCTATGGTGAGAGGTTGATGTGAAAGAACCATTGCTGACTTTCGTAAAGAGGAGCTGCAAAGTCGTCAGCGTGTTTCTGTCCCTTGCTAAAAGGGTTGTGACAGGAAGGGCATCCGACGTAAAAACCTCTGCCAAATCAAACGTGCAAATCAGATGATTCGCTGTGGTGACTCCCGAGAATGAGAAAAAGCCGAAAGAAAGACAGAAAAATATTTATGATAAAAAAGCCAATATTACTGTAAATAAACACATTGTCGAGAAAACACCCGTACGTGTGTCTTTCTGCTTGTTGCGTGACAGCTCGTGCACTTGACCGCTGATTTGGGTGCTCAGGCTTTTGATGACCTCATCCAGGGTCTTCGAGCATGCCGTGTCGACGCTGATGAAGAACTCATACTCATTCTTGTCCATGCGCGAAGGCCGTGACTCGATGTGCTTCAGGTTGATTCCCTTTTCCTGTTAATCATGGCAGAAAACACACAATAATAATAAATAATACTAAAACGATGTTATACGTATATGTGGAACGTTTTATTTATATTTTATAATGCGCATGATTTACAGGATCAGCGATCATAAAAGTAGAGATACTTCATCAAACCCTGTTCCACAATGCATGAGAAATATTGTCATTCATTCATTCATTTTCTGAACCACTTAATCCTAATTAGAGTCGCAGAGAGGCTGGCGCCCATCTCAGCTGACTCTGGGCGAGGGCAGAGTGCATGCTGGACGGCTCGCAAGGCCATCGCAGGGCAAAAACATGCTCACGGTTATGTAGCTACTTTTGTTGAAAGTCAGCAATGGTTCTTTTACATGAACCTCACACCATAGACAGTGAGAGACACGGCCCGCCTTTGATAACCCAGTTAGTGCACTGTGGGGCAGTATTGACAATCGTTGACAGTGGGGCTTGAACCCCCAACCTTGGGATTAATAATCGAGCACCTCACCACCAGGCCATCAAATTGTCATGCCCACCACATGACATGTCATAATTTCTTATTATACATGACATTTGAACAAAATGTGGCAGTAAGCATACATATATATATATATATTCTTCTTCTTTTACTTTCGGCTGTTCCCTTCAGGGGTCGCCACAGCAAATCATCCGCCTCCACCTCACTCTGTCCTCTGCATCTTCTTTTCTGACTCCAACGACCTTCATGTCTTCCTTCACCACATCCATAAATCTCTTCTTTGGTCTTCCTCGAGGCCTTCTGCCTGGTAGTTCCAACCTCAGCATCCTACTGCCAATATAGTCACTATCCCTCCTCTGTACATGTCCAAACCATCTCAATCTAACCTCTCTGACTTTGTCTCCAAAACATCTTACATGTGCTGTCCCTCTGATATACTCATTCCTGATCCTATCCATCCTCGTAACTCCCAGAGAGAACCTCAACATTTTCATCTCCGCTACCTCCAGCTCTGCCTCCTGTCTTTTCCCCAGGGCCACTGTTTCTAAACCATACAACATCGCTGGCCTCACCACCGTCTTGTACACTTATATATATATATATATATATATATGGTAGGCCTCCGTCAGTCCCGAAGGACTATGGCATATACACACACACACACACACACACACACACACACACACACACACACACACACACACACACACACACACACACGATGATTGTGTACATTATAGTCATGAGCAGTGTTTATAATACATTATACATTATACTATACATCCGGACATTATGAGGTCATACACTCACTTCTGTCACGTCTTATACCTGTGAAATAAACTATTGTGGTTATTGTGTCATTACTATGGCAGGCAGGTGTAATAATAGCAGATACACTGGCATGCATAACACTTTATAAATATAAATATGACTTTATAATATTCTAGATGCTGTTTTTATTATAGGATGTGATTTATCACCTCAAGGTTTTTTGTTTGTTTGTTTGTTTTTTCTCTTTTACAGTCTGAGGTTAAAAGTTTCAGGGTTACTTCATTAACAGATGGAATGTTGTTGTTGGCTCTGCGATGGCCTGGTGAGCTGTTCATTGTGTACCCCATCTTTACCCAGAGTTGGCTGAGATAGGCGTCAGCCTCTACACCACACTAATTAGGATTAAGAGGCTTAGAAACTGAATTAATGGCTGATTTTGTTGTTGCTGTTGTTATTTATTACAGTAGGGGGTGCTGTCATATTTTGTATCTGCACTTAGTTCTGTGGGGCGTTAAAAATGTGTGATTCTCTCTCTCATATATATATATATATATATATATATATATATATATATATATATATATATATATATATATATATATATATGAGAGATTTCCTTTCGGCTTTTTCCCTTTCTCAGGGGTCACCACAGCGAATGATTCGCACGTTTGATTTGGTTCATAGGTTTTTACGTCGGATGCCCTTCCTGACACAACCCTTATAGCGCGGGACAGAAACACGCTGACGGCTTTGCAGCTCCTCTTTACGAAAGTCAGCAATGGTTCTTTTACATGAACCTCTCACCATAGACAGTGAGAGACATGACCCGCCTTTGATAACCCAGTTAGTTGCACTCACACACACACACACACACACCCACACACACACACCCACATATATATATATATATATATATATATATATATATATATATATATATATATATATATATATATATATACAAAAATAAAAGGACAGGACAAAGACTTTCTATTGAAACTCCATTTATCACTACAGATCTGTTTCGAGGGGTGGTGAAACCATCCTCTCTCTTCAGGTGATTATAGAATAATCACCTTTCATCATTCTTCTATAATCACCTGAAGAGAGAGGATGGTTTCACCACCCCTCGAAACAGATCTGTAGTGATAAATGGAGTTTCAATAGAAAGTCTTTGTCCTGTCCTTTTATTTTTGTTTATTTGCTCTACAAAAAAGTATTGAGCACTCTCCTACGGAAGGATCTACTCAGAAAATCATATATATATATATATATATATATATATATATATATATATATATATATATATATATATATATATATAATTGTTTAAATATATCTATTGTTTAATTCTGTGTAGCAACTAGCACACACACACACACACACACACACACACACACACACACACACACACACACACACACACACACACACACACACACTTGTAGTGACCCTTTTTATGGCTCAGGTGTGTTTTTAATTTACATTTTATTATCGAGGAAAAGGCAGAGACAGTGCTGCTGCGTGCTGATAGGTCCATACAGGGGGTGGTTCAGGCCACATCATCGGCTTTTAATTCGTTTTCCCCACATCTGAAAGGTATTGGATCCGTATGGATCCTGCATTCCTTCACACGACAGCAGCAGCAGCGCTGCGATACTGATCAGATCTTTATATATTATATATAACTAAAATATTGACTGTGAGGTGATCATGATCTGATCCTTGTGATTTGCGAATATCTAGTTATTCTGTAAAGAAAAAAACCCCCAAAGTATTATCCACAGATCACTTTAAATCTCAAAAATCTGTGTAAATCTGATATTATTTTGCTCGGAGTGTTGAGGAATTGTTATTGTTCTGACTGCTCGTCTCGACTGATGTAGCAGTGCTCTGTTTGAGTGCAAAACTTTCTTCCCCTCACTGTTTGTGATTGTGGAATATCTGGGAACATGCTTTTCATGGACGAATAACATGATCAGACCTGAGTTGCATCAACTTTGTTTCATGACTGAGGTTCTGATAATGTAATGAGTACACCGGTATACAGATTTTTAGAAGTTGTTGTGCTTTAAAATTAAAATGTGTTATTAATTACGGACGTTGGTATCCTGAACCCAAATACGAGAATAAAAAAAATGTCTGATTGGCTTCTGTTTCCCAGATATTTAAGTTTTATATATTTGACGTCTATATCATTATATCGAATGTGAAGCTACATGTATACGGGTTCTAGAGTTCATTTAACAATGTTCAGCATGGACGTTGCATAATTCATGACTTCTAGAGACAGTATGATGCAGATGCATCCCATGTCATTTATGATGCAATACCAGTTTCAGATTGCACCATTTATTGTTTTGTGTAAAAAGGAAGAATAAAAGTCATTTTCAAACCAATGCTTGGTGATTATTTTCATATTTATATTATATATCATAAATAATTATTAATAGAATACTGCAACTTTATATGGAAGATTCAGAGCAGGTCAAACTCTCACCATGTCTGGGATTTGAACCCATGACCTAGTGCACATAAAGTAGCTGTTCTGGTATTGAACCTATTCACCTCATGTTTATTCCTACATTTATTTAGAGCTGTATTTATTGCCCTCTGATTTAAATTCAGATCCCTTCCCTTTATATCGCACCCATCCGTCATGATTCCAAACGCAGGGTGGTACACGCTGACCCAGACCCTCCTCACAAACTAGAACCGAACCACAACTTTAAGCATCAGTTTAAGTCCCAGACGCACAAAATGAATACAGTTTGAAATAGACAGTTGCTAAAAAACAGAACTCGGAGCGTGCAAACTCCACCAAGCAGAAAAAAAAAGAGAGAAATTCACAGCACCGCTGCTGGTTCTACTGCAATACCAGACTTTCCAGATATTGTCCTTTCTCACAATGTTAAAGAATCTGTTAAAAATGTGTGGGGTGAGAATTTGATTCAGATCAGTTCCAAAATGGGGCAGCGGTGGCCTGGAGGTAAAGGTGCTGGATCACTGATCTCGAGGTTAGGGGTTCAAGCCCCAATGTCAATGGGTTGTCACTGCTGTCCCCCCAGTGCACTCACTGGGTTATCAAAGGCCGGCCATGTTTCTTGCTGTCTGTGGCGGGAGGTTCATGTAAACGAACCATTGCTGACTTTCATAAAGAGGACCTGCATAGCCCTGCGATGGCCTGGCAAGCTGTCCAGAGTGTACTGTGCCCTCACTCAGTGTCGGCCGAGATGGGCGCCAGCCTCCCCGCAACCCTAGTAGTATTAGGTAGTCTAGCAAATAAGTAAGAATGAGGAGACAAACTTTTTTATTTGATTGTTTTAGCACCATTAGAGATACAGTCGTTGTTCTGGAGGAAGATATACAGCTACACTGAGGAGGTCAGGTTTTCATCAGTGTGTTGCTACATGTCTTTCTGCCTGTCTGTCTGTCTGCCCATCTGTCTGTCTGTTCAGAACTTCCTGTCTACAGTTTTTGACATATCAATCTGAAACTTTTATGATTGGTATTTGATCATGCAAGGATGTTCCCTTTAAATTTTGGGACGAATCCATGTATTGATGATGTCACAAATGATCAAACAGTATTTTCCGTCATTTTTTATGCGCGGAAATAAAAATAAAATTATATCTCTGTTAAAATAAGTTCTATCAAATGTTCGTTTGTTCATTTTCCGAACCGCTTAATCCTAATTAGGGCTGCGAGGAGGCTGGTGCCCATCTCAGCCAACTCTGGGTGAAGGTGGGGTACACCCTGGACAGCTTGTCAGGCCATCGCAGAGCTAACACTCACACACCCATTCATACTCACACCGATGGGCAATTTGGAACTGCCAACTAACCTACTGGGCATGTTTTTGGACCGGCGGAGGAAACTGGAGAACCCGGAGGAAACCCACACAAGTACAAGGAGAACATTCAAACTCCACACAGAAACGTGCGAGCTGGGAATCGAACCCAGGCCTTCTTGCTGTGAGACGGACGTCCGCACCACTACCTACCATGCCGCCAGTATCAAATGTGTTTTTGTATATTCAGGATAAGAGTCACAGTTAATGGCAGTTTAAATAGAACATAGAAATCCCACCTCCCCCTTTTTTTTTTTTTTTTTTTTTTTTTTGGAAATGTGGTACTACAGTTGGCCCACCAGTAGAGGGTATTGTGTACTCTCCAAGTGTTCTTGATAAAAATATGGTACGTACTAATCAAACAAATACCAATCACTCCCTGTTCGGAAAAAAAAAAAAAAATCATGGATACACACTGCAAAGGCAGAGCCCCCTAATACGCCCCCCACATAGCCCTGCCCCTTCCAAATGTCCAGCAGAGTACCTTTAACGACCACATTTAGAGAGACAGCTTGAACTGATGTGATCTTTCGGGTTGAATTTTTATTCCCTCATGTGTTTTGGGGAAAGCAGTCAAATGGTCAGCGTGTCAGGGGTTGTTTTAGATGGGGAGGGGAGGGGGGGGGGGGGGTGACGGGCAGGTTGTGGGGAGGAGGATTTGTCAGTGAATGTTGGTGACGCCAATGGACAGTTATATCAGATACTTGGGGGTGGAGTAGGGGGTGGATCATGTCCCCTGAGCTCTGATAGGTTAACACGAATCCTTGACTGTTTACCACCTTTTCAGTGGAGATGCCTTTCTACAGTTCAAGCTGAGTGTGTTCGTTAAATAAATACACGAGGCGCATCGATCGAAAAGCTTTGATTTAACCTTTGATTGGATCTGCGACTGAAAACTGCACGTAGAGATGTAGACAATCACTTCAAAGTACGACGTGCACTTTGATATGTGTGGTGTGTGGCCTGGGAAAAGATCCAACAAACCTGAGGTTGAGACATTGTGTGTGTGTGTGTGTGTGTGTGTGTGTGTGTGTGTGTGTGTGCGTGTGTGTTTACACGTGTTTCTGGTTGGCTTGCAGTGGATTTCTGCTACACTGGTCAGAACAAGCCGTGCTGTTCCAGTCATATATTACATCACAATAAATCTGTGCTCAATACACAGCATGTTTCGATATACTTTCCGGCAACTTGGACTTTTGGGTGGTACTGTGGCGTCGTGTTTAATACGTCCTCCTCACAGCAAGCTCAAGTCCAAGTCACGTCCCAGGCTTGGAGTTTCTGTGTGGGGTTTGCATGTCCTCCCTGTGTTTGAGTGTTTGAGTGGTTCCTTACTCTGGTTCTTCAGTTTCCTCCCACATTCCAAAGACTCGCATGTGAGGACAATCGGCAGTTTCCGATTGTTTCAGTGGGGCGGTGGCTTCGTGGTTAATACGATGGGTTACAGATCCGATGATCAGCGGTTCAATCCCTACTATCACCATTGTTGGGCCCTTGAGCAAGGCCCTTAAAACTCAGTTGCTCAGTTGTATAAAAATGCTAATTATAAGAGCAGCTGCCAAATGCTGTAAAGGTAAATGTACTTGTTTCTAAGTGTGAGTGTCAATACTGCATGTTTGTTGTCCTGTGAAGGTCTGGAGAACTGTTCAGGGTGTACAACACCTACACCCAGTAGGATGAAATAGGCTCCAAGATCAACATGACTCTAATAGGTATAAGCAGTTCAGTAAAAAAAAAAAAAAAAAAAAAAAAAAAAAAGGGGGGGGGGGGGGGGTGCAGTGGTGGCCTGGTGGTAAAGGTGCTGGATCACTGATCCCAAGGTTGGAGGTTCAAGCCCGACTTTCAACAGGTTGCCATTGTCCCCCCAGTGCACTAACTTGGTTATCAAAGGCCGGCTGTGTCTCTCACTGTCTGTCATTGCTGACTTTGGATAAGAGGAGCTGCATGGCCGTCAGCGTGTTTCTGCCCTGTGGTGGCCTGGCAAGCCATCCAAGGTGTATTGTGCCCTTGCCCGGAGTCAGCTGGGATGGGTGCCAGCCTCCCCGCGACCCTAATTAGGATTAAGCGGTTAAAGAAAATGAATGAATGGAAAAATAAGTGAGTGAGTGATGAAGTTGGACTTTTCCTGATGTTTATATTTATTTATTTTGAATAATTTTAAATACGAGTGATACGCTCACTATCACTCAGCGTTGACGTCTCATCAAGATGGCTGCCCTAGAGCTTCACAATAAAATCCCTCATGCAAGGTCCAGAATTCTTTGAGATCAGCGTTTAACTCAGAATGCCGTTAAATTCCGAATGCTGATTGGTTGGAAGGTGTTGATGAATTTTCTGCACCAGTGGTGTTGACAGTCGAGAAGCTGTAGGATTAATTCTTTGTCCCCTGGAATGAATATTTCTTCATAAACATTAAAAAAGTTCCTGTTTTTCCAATATTTTGACTAAATGT
>CM045733.1:6562500-6565000 GCA_024760905.1 Plotosus lineatus
AAGTCAGTTAAAGTCAGTTATTAAAGTCAGTTATTAAATTCAGTTATTAAAGTCAGTTAAAGTCAGTTTGATAGTCAGTTATTAAAGTCAGTTATTCAAGCCAGTTAAAGTCAGTTATTAAAGTCAGTTATTAAAGTCAGTTATGAAAGTCAGTTATTAAAGTCAGTTATTAAAGTCAGTTAAAGTCAGTTATTAAAGTCAGTTATTCAAGTCAGTTGTTAAAGTCAGTTATTAAAGTCAGTTATTAAAGTCAGTTAAAGTCATTTATTAAAGTCAGTTATGAAAGTCAGTTATTGAAGTCAGTTATTAAAGTCAGTTATTCAAGTCAGTTAAAGTCGGTTATTCAAGTCAGTTAAAGTCAGTTATTAAAGTCAGTTAAAGTCATTTATTAAAGTCAGTTATGAAAGTCAGTTATTGAAGTCAGTTATTAAAGTCAGTTATTCAAGTCAGTTAAAGTCAGTTATTCAAGTCAGTTAAAGTCAGTTATTAAAGTCAGTTATTAAAGTCAGTTAAAGTCAGTTATTAAAGTCAGTTAAAGTCAGTTATTCAAGTCAGTTGTTAAAGTCAGTTATTGAAGTCCATTATTAATGTCAGTTATTAAAGTCAGTTAAAGTCATTTATTAAAGTCAGTTATGAAAGTCAGTTATTGAAGTCAGTTATTAAAGTCAGTTAAAGTCAGTTATTAAAGTCAGTTATGAAAGTCAGTTATTAAAGCCAGTTATTGAAGTCAGTTATTAAAGTCAGTTAAAGTCAGTTATTAAAGTCAGTTATGAAAGTCAGTTATTAAAGCCAGTTAATAAAGTCAGTTACAGTCAGAGCAGACAATAAGAAGGTCCAGCTGAGGAAGAGCCGAGAGTCTGAACAGTAATCGGGATAAAAAACAAACAAAATCCATTTTAATTTGATCCTATATTACACTGTACAATGTGTCAAGGAATTTTTTTTAAATGATTGCCTTTGATATAAAAATTGAATGCTGTAAATTGAACTGAATAAAAATAATAAAAAATAAAGAATATAAAAGGCAGGCGGCTGAAATTGGACTAATATATTTGTATTAAAATGTCCCTGCAGAGCTGAGCTGATTCAGGTGAAATTTTCACATTCATAATAAATATTTATAAATTGGGGTTCGACGCAGATGAATTTACAGGAATGAAAGGGATGTTGGTGTCGGGCAAACAAATCCAAAGTCTAGCGCTCTGTGTTTTCCTGTTGATGGCCCTCAGTGTCGAATGGCAAGAAGCTCCACCTCGTATTCGCTGTGTTGGCCTTCAGACATCCCAGACACTTCCATGAGCACAACAGGGGAAAGACGAAAGACTCCGCTGTTCACCTGGATGGTTTGCATCAGTTTTTCTTGGTCCAGCACTGCTTCCCGTAAAAAGAAAACAAACTAATTAGAGATGCATTTCTGCAATTTTAAGATTTTAATCATATTTTAAGACTGAACCGCAACATGCGTGAACCATCAGATTAGCTGCCTTGTCTCGATTACAGATATTCACCTAATTAATGGAGAAGCGGCTTTGGGACCAAAAGGTTGCTGGTTCAAATCCCAAACGATCAGGAAAACTGTGCGGTGGTGGGGGAGTGAGCTGCACCTTCCCTTCCTCCACCTTCATGGCTGAAGGGCTCTTGCAAGACATCAAACCCCCAACTGCTCTCCACGTGTCCCAATCTGTGGCAGCCCACTGCTCCAACTGTGTGTGTGTGTGTGTGTGTGTGTGTGTGTGTGTGTGTGTGTGTGTGAGTGTGTGTCTGTGTGTGAGTGTGTGTGTGTGTCTGTGTGTGAGTGTGTGTGTGTGTGTGTGTGTGTGTGTGTGTGCGTGTGTGTGGTGTGTGTGTGTGTGTGTGTGTGTGTGTGTGTGTGTGTGTGTGTGTGAGTGTGTGTGAGTGTGTGTGAGTGTGTGTGTGTGTGTGTGTGTGTGTGTGTGTGTGTGTGTGTGTGTGTGTGTGTGTGTGTGTGTGTGTGTGTTCAATGTTGATGACAGAAGCCACGTTTCCTTTGTAGGATTAATTCTAGAACAAAATGAAAATCAAAAGCTTGATGCCATACAGAATTCCTTGAAGATTTCTTCTCCAGCGCATTCCAGGCCTTTGCACTGAGGTTAAGCTGATCGATCTGAGGTGTGAACGATTCCTCGTGCTCCCTGAACCAGTCGTTTTCTGTTGAATTTTAGAGTCATGTCCTCAGTGGGGGAATAAAACCCTCCTCTAACGATAATCTGTTTATTCAATACTTTATGTATTTATCTGACTTTCTGTTATTGCCATCTAACGTTGCTGGGTCTCGACCCGTCCAACTGAAACAGCTCCAGATCAGAGCACTACCTCGTGAGGCCTGTGGTGGCCACTGTGCATGATGGGTACGTCATTTTCCAGGTTCCATTCTAACCCTGCCACCCTCATCACTCTGCAAGAGGGAAGATCCGTACTCATCGGATCACATGACCTTTTTCATTGCTTCTATCAGACCGAAGGTGCTTACGGATATCGG
>CM045733.1:6575000-6587500 GCA_024760905.1 Plotosus lineatus
TAATAACAATAAGAATCATAGAAAAGAAAGGCCTTGTCGTTGTTGTTGTTGTTGTTGTTGTTGTTGTTGTTGTTGTTGTCGTCGTTGTTGGGAAGCATCTCCTCGGTTATGGACATCACAGCCAAGATGGACCTAAGCGTGGAGCAGACTCAGTTCGTGGCGCCCGCGTGTTTCTTCGCGACCGCCGCCTCTCACAGCCTGAGCCCGAGCGACAGCAGCGCAAAGTCCGCGGCGAAGCAGCCCAAGAGGCAGCGCTCGTCCTCGCCGGAGCTGCTGCGCTGCAAGCGGCGCCTGAGCTTCGCCGGCTTCGGGTACAGTCTGCCGCAGCAGCAGCCACACGCTGTGGCGCGACGCAACGAGCGCGAGCGCAACCGGGTCAAGCTGGTCAACAACGGCTTTGCGACGCTGCGCGAGCACGTGCCGAACGGCGCGGCCAACAAGAAAATGAGCAAGGTCGAGACCCTGCGCTCGGCTGTCGAGTACATCCGGGCTCTGCAGCAGCTGCTCGACGAGCACGACGCCGTGAGCGCAGCCTTCCAGTCCGGCGTCCTGTCGCCCAGTGTCGCGCACAGCTACTCCAACGACATGAACTCCATGGCCGGCTCGCCTGTCTCCTCATATTCTTCCGACGAAGGATCGTACGACCCACTCAGTCCCGAGGAACAGGAGCTGCTTGATTTCACCAGCTGGTTCTGAACCTCAGGTCAGTATCCCACCTCCGCTTCCTCGTGCCGCACCTGCTCGGAGCTTCCCGGATGGGCCCTCGGTCGGAACGTGCCAGATCTAACGGGTTCGTTTCTTTATTGCAGGGGAAAGAGCCTGGCGATGATCAGCAGTCCCTTCGGAGGTCCAAGTGCGACCCCTCCGACAACACAAGCCACTGAGTTTGCGCTGCCGTCCGCTTGGACACACCCGCGTTCCTTCAAATCAACACAGACACACCGTCCCAAGACCAGAGGCCAGCGCGACACGCACCGGACACAAGTGTCCCGAGCCAAAAGGACCTGTCGAGCAAACGAGTGCATGAAAAACAAAACAAAACAAAAAAACATACATCAAAAGAAAAGAAAAGAAAAGAAAAGAAAAGAAAGCAGATGCGCGGGGGGTCGCGCGCGCTGCAGCCCGACAGGTTGAAGATGTTCTATATGTTTTTTTTTTCTTTTTCTATTTGTTTTGAAACTAAACTATGCTGAACCCAATCACAGAGCTGTCCCGTCCTGCACAGAAAAATCCCCCGGTGCTGATTGAACACCTTCAGTCGGACTCGGGTCAGCACGGGGCCAGTGCACCGACACTGCAGGTGTTCCTTCAGCACCGCGACGCGTCATTCCAGGCGGGGATTCTGCTGGAACTCGATGCTTCCAACCCGGCCGAATTTATTCGAATGAAGTTCTATTTGTATAAAAAAAAAACACGCGTTTTCCAAATATATTCAACTATTTTTGTATGTCAGAGATTTATAGATGCTGTTTTTGTACACATTGATGATGATATGTATATATTTTTGGCTTGTACACGAACAGCCTGAACACCGAGTGTCGCTTTGATTACCTCGCGCCTTTCCACACGTGCAGTCGAAATGCAGCTGTTTACGGTTTTAGGCTTGTTGTTGTTGTTGTTGTTGTTGTTGTTGTTGTTGTTTGTGTTCTTTTGTTTGTTTCCTGGAGTTTGATACTCCGGAGTTTGATTTCAGCACCAACGTGTCTTATTTAACGGGAATTACAAGTAATACGACTCGGAGTTCACACTGATCAAAGCTTATGCAGCTATTGTCCAAACCACGGCGGCGAGTCTCTGTCCGCACCGCCGACTAACTTTCATATTACAGGAAAAAAAAAAAAAAAGAAGAAGTAAGAAGAAAGGGAAATGCCTTACATCCATATTTTTTACACCTTAGTCTCATAATAAAAGTTTCTAAAATGCCTGTTTCGTTTCATTTCGACTCAGAGAAAACTATTTGATTCATGAATACAATTCCTTATTATGATGGAAGGAGGGAGAAGAATAAAGAAACAGGAGGAGGAGGAGGAGGAGGAGGAGGAGGAGGGACTGGGAGGATAGGACTATTTGGTTTGATATATTTCTCATGTTGATAATATTGCAAATAAAGGACATAAAAGTGTGAGAGAGAGAGAGAGAGAGAGAGAGAGAGAGAGAGAGAAGAGGGAGAGAGAAAAGAGAGGGAGAGAGCGAGATGAAAGAGAGAGAGAAAAAGATAGAGAGGGAGAGAGATGAAAGAGAGAGATAGTTAGAGAGAGAGAGAGAAGAAGGGGTTGAAAGAAAGAGAGAGAGAGAGCGAGAGAGATGAAGGAAGATAAAGTGAGAGGGAGAAGAAGGGGCGAGGGAGAGAGAGAGAAGAGGAGAGAGAAAAAGAGAGGGAGAGAGCGAGATGAAAGAGAGAGAGAAAAATATAGTGAGGGAGAGAGAAGAAGAGGGTTGAAAGAAAGAGAGAGAGAGCGAGAGAGATGAAGGAGATAGAGAAAGGGAGAGAGAGAGTTAGGGAGAGAGAGAAAAAGGGAGAGAGCGAGAGATGAAGGAAGATAAAGTGAGAGGGAAAAGAAGGGGCGAGCGAGAGAGAGAGAGAGAAGAGGGAGAGAGAAAAAGAGAGGGAGAGAGCGAGATGAAAGAGAGCGAGAGAGAAAAAGGTAGCGAGGGAGAGAGATGAAAGAGAGAGAGAGAGTTAGCGAAAGAGAGAGAGAAGGGGGTTGAAAGAAAGAGAGAGAGAGCGAGAGAGATGAAGGAGATAGAGAAAGGGAGAGAGAGAGAGAGTTAGAGAGAGACAAGAAGGGAGAGAGCGAGAGAGATGAAGGAAGATAAAGTGAGAGGGAGAAGAAGGGAGAGAGAGAGAGAGAGAGAGAGAGAGAGAGAGAGAGAGATGAAAGAGAGAGAGAGAAGAAAAAGAGAGAGATTTGAAAGTGCTCACTTGACCATTTGATGAGAACATTAGTTATTGTTTTGAGATAAAGAAGCCCCTGAAAGAAACTTTCTTGCTTCATTTTATTCTTTTTCTTCGCGCTGCTCTTATAAAAGCAACACAACACATCACCTATAAGCAAATAAACGAATATGCAAAAATAAATAAATACAAATAATAATTCCACTGATTATGTAATGAATAAATAGCAAAATTGTGGCCTCATAGAGCTGCAATCAGCTGCAGATTGGGGTTAAAACCGACAGCACTGATTGATTGACAGGGTTCTGAAGTGTGCTGGAGGTTGGACATGTCCGTCCCCATGCAGTTGTCCCTCTGAGAGCCTGGACCTGCTCAGTATGCTCGTGCACGGTAACTGGACCCGGTGGATGAACGAGATCAGTTTTAATAGCCGCAGGAGGAATCCTGGAGTCTGTACTTATATCCAGTTCAAGCCTGGTACACACGCAGGAACGGGGTGTCCACGGGGGAACCACGTGGCCTGTCGCCGTAGTACTTAAAAGTGAAACTTTCCGTGGGGTCGCGAGAAGGCTTCAGCTGTTCAGGGTGACCCCCGCCTTCCGCTGCAGCCTCCCCGCGACACCATAGAAACTTTCACTTTTATGTGTGTGTGTGTGTGTGTGTGTGCGTGCGTGCGCGCGCGCGTGTGTGTGTGTGTGTGTGTGTGCGTGCGTGCGCGCGCGCGCGTGTGTGTGTGTGTGTGTGTGTGTGTGTGTGTGTTGCCCTGCACGCGCGGTACCCTGCCCCTTACTCCCCCTGACACACGCACACACACACACACACACACACACACACACGCGCGCGCGCGCGCACGCACGCACGCACACGCACACATAAAAGTGAAAGTTTCTATGGTGTCGCGGGGAGGCTGCAGCGGAAGGCGGGGGTCACCCTGAACAGCTGAAGCCTTCTCGCGACCCCACGGAAAGTTTCACTTTTAAGTGAAGTGAACACACACACACACACACACACACACACTTTCACCGATTTTGGAAATTTGGAACAGACCATTACTGTAACGTTCCTGCCTTGGGCTGTAGGAGGAAACTAGTGCGCCTGAGGGAAACCCGCACAAGCCCGGAGAGAACACGCAAACTCCAAACAGAAACACTGGAGCCTGGGACTCGAACTCAGGACCTTCTTGCACTTGACACAACACTTCCAATTCTAGCTGTGGCGGCCGCGCGTGGAGGCAGTCGTTGGGCTTTCACAGGTAGCTCGCTGGCGGACACGCGCCGTTCCAGGACGCGTGTCTCGCCTTAACCAGCGAGTGGATGGAACCCCCTCGTGCCGCTCGAGTGCATGCTACACCTAAACTCCAGCGGAGAGCTTCTCGTCACATAACGGTGGAGAGGCGTGTGCCTCGGAGAACGAGTGGCACGCGACCCACCGGAAAGTGTCTCCTTAAGATAAACAAACAAACAAACAAACAAACAAACAAAATCAAACCGCACAACCGGAGACCGTCGCGACCGTCCACTGACTCCTCATTCATTCATTCATTCTTTTTCTGAACCTTTTAATCCTAATTAGGGCCACAGGGAGGCTGGCGCCCATCTCAGCCGACTGTGGGTGAGGGCAGAGTACACCCTGGACGGCTTGCCAGGCCATCGTAGGGCAGAAACACGTTGACGGCTATGCAGCTCCTCTTGATAAAAGTCAGCAATGGTTCTTTGACATGAACGTCCCACCATAGACAGTGAGAGACATCGCCGGTCTTTATATATATATATATATATATATATATATATATATTAAATATAATGTGTATTTTAATTATTCTGTCTATTTCACTGACACTGTGCTCATTCCACTTAGAATTCATTCATTCATCCATTTTTAGGTTGCTTAAAAGGGGTCACGGGGAGACCGGAGCCTATCTCAACCGACTCTGGGAGAAGGTGGGGTACCCTGAACAGCTCACCAGTTCACACATGAACCGTTGGAGGAAACTGAAGGAAGCCCAGCCAAGCACGGAAGATTCTTTAATGGGATGAAGTTGAAATTTTGGTCGACGTTTTATAAAGTGGTGGTTCATTTCCAAGCGGGTTGAGTTGGCACGTGTGTGTGTGTGTGTGTGTGTGTGTGTGTGTGTGTGTGTGTGTGTGTGTGTGTGTGGGAGCGCGCGCGCCTGTGCATGTCTCTTTTGTGTTGTTTTGAAAGTCGCTCTTCATTGTCTTGGATCAATGAGGTAGTCGCCCAGCCCTGTGCCCTACTCCCCCTGCCCCAAACACACACACACACACACACACACACACACACACACACACACACACACACACACACACACACACACACACACACACACACACACACTAATCCTCCCTGATTGGTTTCCCCGTTAAAATTCATGGGGACATGAGGAGGCTTTTCGTTATCACTCTGCCCTCGCCTTCCTTTCACTTCCTTTCAAAGTGCTGTCATCGCCACCTCTCCAAGTTCTCGAGCAGTCCGTGCAGACGCTAAAGACGAGCCCTATTCGACCAGACCCGGTCTAAGAGCTTTTCATTGCTCGCAGGTTCCCTGGCAGAGAGCTGAAGACATTTTCTTCAGGCTGAACGAGAGGGTTTAGTCTCTCTTTCTCTTTTCTCTTCTTTTCCCTTTGACATACAAATGCCCTGTTTTCTGACCGCGCACTCCTTCACACCGTGTGTCACAGCTTCCTGCCTGACTGTCTTTCCGAGCAATTACTTTGCACACAGGCAAGATCTTGATGTCCTCCTCACTTGTTCACTTGAAAAGCATATTATTAGGGCTGCTGCAGAAGTCCTGCAGTATTCACTGTGTCCACCCAGAAGACAGAAATCTAAAGTATTGTGGTGGAGCTACTGAGGGTCGATCAGGCTGAGCATGTTCAGGACCACAGACAGCACTCGCTCGGCTCCACGCTTCCTGAGATGCGAGCGTATGCTTTGGTGTGTAACTACAATTCTTTGAGATCATCGGTCGGTGTTGACGTCATTGTAGAAGTCAGGATCAACACATCAAGCAGTGCATGGAAAAAAAAAAAACAAAAACAAAAAAAAAAAACATGTTTATGTCGCAGTTCTGCTTTTACAAAGACTCAGCTTGAATTTCTGGAAAAGCACAAACTGGGATCCTCAAAATTATTCTAATATAGGGGCAGCCCGGTGCAGTAGCGGTTAGCGCGTCCGCCTCACAGCAAGAAGGTCCTAGGTTTGATTCTCAGCTCGGGCGTCTCTGTGTGGAGTTTGCATGTTCTTCCCGTGCTCGCGTGGGTCCACTCCAGGTACTCCGGTTTCCTCCAGCGGTCCAAAATCATGCACCTTAATTGGCTGCTCCAATCACCTCTAGGTGTGAATGGTTGTGTGAGATGTTCAGGGTGTACTCTGCCCTCACCCGAAGTTGGCTGAAATGGAAGCCAGCCTCCCCGTGACCCAGTTCAGAAAAGGAATAAATAAGGGTTCTGTTATTTAAATCATCGATTTTCCAAACTGGTTAATTCTGCTAGGGTCGCGAGAAGGCTGAAGCCTATCTCAGCTCGCAGGTCTAGGACACCCATGACTAGTCACATCCGTATGCAATCCGTACAACAGCCTCGTGAGCATGTCACTAAAGTGTGGAGGAAACTGGAGTACCTGGAGGAAGCTCACGCATACACAGCAAGAACATGCAATGTCCGCACACTAACGCCTGAGCCTGGGACTTGAACCCAGGACCTCTTTGCTCTGAGCAATGTGCTAGTCACTACACTATCATGCATCCTTGCTGGTTAAAAGTAAAGTCTGTTGGGCTTTTTACACCTCATCAGTGCTGATTCCCAGGTTCCTTAAGCATGAAGCTACCAGGCGTTCAACTCCTCCTGGCTGGGACGCTGGTCCATCGCGGGTTACCTTCCCAGTATATTTCACCTGTACCCATTTATACTGCTGGGTGAACGGACACACACTTGTGGCTAAGACCTTGCCCAGGGGTCTTAGTACATTGAGGGTCTAACTGGGATTTGAACACACAACCTCCTGATCATAAGCGCAGCACCCTAACCACTACACCACCGGCCCTCCAATACACATCGTTGCCGGTTAAACTAGCAAACAAATCAGTTGTAGCTGTGCGCCAAAGGAATCCAAGACATAATGAACACCAATACCCCTTTATTGAAGATTTATAGATCAAACAAACTACAGATACGAAATATGCCACATAAAATTTATCTCGATGAACTACACAATGCCAACTCCTGAATGATTGCCGCACAAATTTGAGTAACCCATGAACAATCGTGAATAAAATTATAATGTGTAAAGTGCGCGAGAAATATCCTGACAACATGGCGGCCATACAATTGACCGACTTCCTGTGATACGGCTTCGGCGTGACTCTCACAGCTTGTTGGAGTCATCCAGTGGGTTGGCAATGACCGAGTTATGGATGAGGATGAATAGGGGCAGGTGCGCTAGGAAGTCGAGTAGGTCGAGTGAGCGAAGGCTACGGAGTTCACGTCTGACTTTGTTCTCATGCTCCTCACAAATCCCACCAGCCTTCAGTTCCACAAGCAGTTGCTCAGCACTGATACGGCCCTGCGCTGCCTCGGGTCCCTCAGACTGACCCTCCAGAAGGAACAGGAACAACCGCTGAGAACATAAACACAGATAAAGTGACTTTCTCGTGATGCCTTACCGTGCAAGAACATTCTATTTCTGAGCGAATGCTTCTGGAACCTTCCTTTGGTTATCTTATGGAACACAGCACATTAACCATATTCATGCTCATTTGTCAGGGGACCATGTCACGTCAAAAACGTTCTCATGTACAACTGTGATTTGTGTTTGGTAGTGGACACAACTGAAAATTGTTTCAGTTCTCCGACAGCAATGAAGCAGTGATCCGGGTGAGGTGCTTTGAACGGGGTTGGTCTTTTCAAGAGGGGCGGGATAACACTAGAGGATGATGTTCTGCCCATCTAAATACACTCATATCACTTGAAACATCTCGTCCAGGTCATTGCTTGTTTGCCACAGGCTGCTCAAGCATTGCAAGGGTCTTCACTGCCGGTGGCAGATTTCTATATTCTACCCAGATAGCAGAAACTTCTGGCCCAGATCTGCATGAATGTCCTGTCCTCTGGCTGGAGTGTACACACACAGTTTAAGTTGGCGTACCATAATGGGATGGATGTGGTCGCAAGGTTCAAAAATGGCCCGTCATTCTGTTGCCTTTCTACAGGTTTGGACAAAATCTGTATCACGGATCCCCGAGCGTTCCCAAACCACATTTGGTCTAGATAAAATATGTTTTTGTAATGGATCCAACCCAGCTTGCGTCCGCAGCCATTGCAGAGCTGTGATTCAGATTGTTTGGACCGTTATGCTTTCGGACCAAGGACCAGGATCCGTTTACACTGTACATTTTACAGGATCTGTGCCAAATGTGTGTACATCCGTGACTTCTTTGGACTGGTGTCCAATTGCTGTTGCCCGTGTTGATGGGTTGACAGCACAGAGTGACACATGACTGCTGGTCCATGTTTGCTCACTGGTTCACAGGAAAATCGGAAATGTATAAGTGCACAGAAATGGGTGTAACTCAGGTCCTGATGTTGACAGTACAATGTCACATGGTGTACCGAGTCACCAGGGTTACTGCTCATCCAGAGGCAATCTTGGAGTATTTTAGTCACATCCCATATTATGGTAATCAAGGTTGTTTCAGAGAAACGTCTGGAAGGCTTTGATTATAAACAGACATAGATGTGCTTGAATCTTGATGACTTTAACATTGCATTATTCTGCATTGGGCTTAATCCTGTAATAAACTACATGCTTATAGACATGCTTCTCCTTATTAACTCAAAAATGTATCTGATGACATCACGTGGTCATCACGTGGTCATCGGGGGCACGTGATGACATCACGTGCCCCCGATGACCACGTGATGTCATCACGTGCCCCCGATGACCACGTGATGACCACGTGATGACCACGTGATGACATCACGTGGTCATCGGGGGCACGACTCAAGCAGATGATGATCGTGATGATGACGATGATGACGACGATGATGATGAAGATGATGATGATGATGATTAGGATTAGGATGATGATGATGATGATTAGGATGATTATGATCTGAAGACCACTTAATCTGAACTGAATGACTAGTATTTGGAACCCTGGACCCCACCTTGGACTCCGCCCCTTATCCCAGCTTTACCCTCCAGAACTTTGTAATGGACTGTACACTACAAACGTGATACTCAGGCATGGTGGCTGGCACATCCACCTCACATCAATAAAAATGGTCCTCGGTTTGAGTCCCAGGCCGTTTTTCTGTGTGTAGTTTGCATGTTCTGTTTGTGCATCTGAGGGTTTCCTCCAGGTATTCAGGTTTCCTCCTACAATCAAAAGACATGCACATTAAGCTAATTAGTTGTTCCAAATTGCCCCTTGGTGCGGATGGGTATTTAACTGGCAAGCTGTTGAGAGTGCACACCACATTTGCCAAGAGATGGCTGAGATAGGCTCCAATTTCCCTGTGAGCGGATAGGATTTAACAGATCTGGAAAAGAAATAATCAGTTTTGATATGGCCACAGTATATGTTTACAAATTCTAATTCTAGGTACCGGTCAATCCAGACTTTAATGTTAAGTTTTGAGTAGTGTGTGTTTGTGTGTGTGTGTGTGTGTGTGTGTGTGTGTGTGTGTGTGTGTGTGTGTGTGTGTGTTTATCCCCATTCAGACGTGTGTCTGAAGAGGTTCAAGTTACAGCAGCTTGTTCTGGTTCTTCTGTAAGTGCACCTGTTTGCACAGTTAAATACATCCAAGACTAAGATTGTGTGTGTGTGTGTGTGTGTGTGTGTGTGTGTGTGTATGTGTGTGTATGTGCTTCCTATAATCCCCTGGCAATATGCCCGCCCCCTCTCCACCCCTCCCAATCGCAATTCCTCATCATGCTTGCTCTGTAATTAGCCGGCCCTTTCTCCGCTCACCCTAAGAACTAGCGATGGGGGCTTAACTTCCCTCAGCGGCCCCTTTCTACCCACAGGCTTTCAAAGTCTCACGTCCCCTGAGCGCGTCCGACCGGCCCTTGCTCTTCAAGTGCCACCCAATATGCCTCATCTGAGGTGAGCTGGGTGTCTTTACTTGATTACAGAGTGCATTGCACTGGCCGTCCACCGCTGGCGACTTTAATGAGATTACTGCTTGTAATCGGTGAATAAAAGAGCGAAGAGGAGGAGAGGAAGTGAGGAAGGGAGAGAAAAAGCCTTATTTCTCTTTTCAGTTCTTGCTCATGCGCAGCTAGTTTTACACTTCAGGTTGCCCTTCAAAGCATTTAGCGGTCTTTATTTCACTATAATTATTCCCCCCATCCAATCCCAAGCTGAGAGAAGAGGAGAGAGAGAGAGAGAAAGAGAGAGAGAGAGAGAGAGAGAGAGAGAGATTTGAGATTTGAACATATAAATAAGGGGAAAGAGAAGTGCTCCAGTTTGAAACATGGATAATGTACCTTTGCTTTGTACAGCTTTATCTCCAAAGACTTGAAGTCCATCTTACTAATGAGAGACCGCATGAACTCACTGTGGGGGGAAAAAAACAAAACAAACATGAAGTTATTAAGGTCGATGTCTTAGTGAGAGGGCGGTCCAATAGCGCGGTGTTTAGCATGTCCACCTCATAATAAGAAGGTCCTGGGTTCTGTGTGGAGTCTGCATGTTCTTTTTGTGCTCGTGTGGGTTTCCTCCAGGCACTGTGGTTTCCTTCAACATTCCAAAAAATACAAGGTAGGCTAATTGGCTGTTTTAATTGGCTCGGTGTGAGGGTGAGTGTGAAGATGGGTGCCAGCCACCCCGAGACCCTAAAAGATAAAGTGAAGTCCTTTGGGCTTTTTAAACCTGAGCCCAGGTCAGTGCGGATTCCCAGTTTCCTTAGCATGAAGCTACCAGGAGTTCAACTTCTCCTGGATGGGACTAGTCCATCACAGGTTACCTTCCTGGTATATTTTACTGGTGCCCATTTAAACTGCTGGGTGAACAGAGGCACACTTGTGGTTAAAACCTTGCACAGGGGTCTTATCACAATGGGTGTTTAACTAGGATTCGAACTCACAACCTCCTGATCATGAGCGCAGCACTCTAACCACTACACCACTGGCCCCACACACCCTTTGACTCTAATTAGCATTATTCATGTTAGAAGATAAATGAAGGAATTACTGGTGATATATGACAGTTTTTAAAAATCACAGACATATCAGTTGAGGATCTTCATTCATCCATTCATTCATATTCTGAACCACTTAATCCTAATTGCGGTCACGGGGAGGATGGTGCCCATCATAGCTGACTCCAGGCAAGAGCAGGGTACACCTTGGACAGCTTACCAGGCCACCGCAGGGGCCACACTCCCACAAACATTCATACACAGACTCACACATAGGGGTGACTTAGAACAGTCAATTGACCCACTGTGCATGCTTTTGGACTGTGGGAGGAAACCAGACCACCCGGAGGAAACCCACACAAGCACAGGAAGAACAATGCAAACTCCACACAGAAACGCCTGAGCTAGGAATCGAACCCAGGAGCTTCTTGCTGAGAAGCGGCGCTGTTAATGACTACACTTCTGTGCCACCCAAACAGAACTTCATGCCATGACCAGGATTCAAACCGGGGTTGCCACGGCCACAGCACAGGGTACAGATAACACTATACGGTATGCTGACCCCGAGGATCCGCTTTCTTGAAATAATCTAACAGTCGAGATTTTCTTGGGCTTTCATACAGCTAGATAAGGAATAACCACTGCTAAGATGGTGAAGTCTGGGACCAGGCTTCCATGCTTGCAGCCATCCGGGCTGGGAGCCCATGAGCGTTAATTGGCCAAGTTCTCAAAGAGGGAATCATGGCATACACATGATTCCTGAAATCGCGGCGGCTTCAAAAATGATAAATAAATACATTCATAAATAAAACCAGTAGATGAGAGATCACATAAAATCACGTCATGCAGAAAACGTGTCTGGTTATTGATGTGCAAAATGCAGACACCTTTATCGACAGCTATATCACTCGAGGATCTTCATCATACAATCTGACAGTCATAATTAAAAGGCTGCTAAAGTGACACAGTCGAAATAAAAAAAAAAATAGGCTGATTTTGGCGGGTAGTTTTGTGGTGAAGGGTGGGGTGACAGAGCGGTTGCTGTTGATGGTAAAGTGTTCTGAGCTCATTGTGGTTGCTCATTGCTGCCTGTTCCCTACACAAAGATCCCGGACACAAGGTCAGCCCACCATGATAACGATAAAAACTGCCCCAGTGCACAGCGTATGGTGGACTGGTGGTAGGAGGTGGGGGTGTTGAGGACTTGTTGGACTACTTGCTGACCAAAACATGCACACACAAAAAAATTACCCCGAGACATAAGCCATTCAGTTTGGTACAGAACTCTGCTGTCCAGCGTGTGGCATGGAGACAGTCAGCTCTCATTTTTAACAAGAGCATTCAGGGAGGAGAACTGCTTCTATGCATGTTGATGGTGGTAGTGGGTGGGGGGTGCTTTTTGATGAGAATGAGGACGGACATGCCAGCTAATGGTCATTAATT
>CM045733.1:6592500-6595000 GCA_024760905.1 Plotosus lineatus
GTGGATTTGGAAAAAGCATATGACAGGGTGCCAAGAGAACTGTGGTATTGCATGAAAAAGTCTGGAGTGGCAGAGTAGTATGTTAGAGTGGTGCAGGACATGCATGAGAGATGTAAAACAGTGGTGAGGTGTGACTGCATCAAGAATCAGCTCTGAGCCCCTTCTTGTTTGCCAGGGTGATGGACAAGCTGACAGGCGTGGTTAGACAAGACTCTCCATGGACTATGATGCTTGCAGATGACATTGTGATCTATAGTTAGAGCAGAGAACAAATGCAGGAAAATCTAGAGAGGTGGGGGTATGCCCTGGAAAGGAGAGGAATGAAGGTTAGCCTCAGTAAGTCACATTACATGTGTGTGAATGAGAAGAACCCAAGAGGAATGGTGAGGTTACAGGGAGCAGAGATAAGGAAGGTGGAGGATTTTAAGTACTTAGGCTCAACAATCCAGAGCAATGGAGAGTGTGGAAAAGAGGCGAAGAAGCGTGTGCAGGCAGGTTGGAATGGTTGGAGAAAAGTGTCCGGTGTGATGTGTGATAGGAAGGTATCGGCAAGAATGAAAGGAAAAATGTACAAGATGGTGATGAGGCCAGCAATGTTGTATGGTTTAGAAACAGTGGTGCTGAGGAAAAGACAGGAGGCAGAGCTGGAGGTAGCAGAGATGAAAATGTTCAGGTTCTCCTTGGGAGTAACGAGGATGGATAGGATCAGGAATGAGTACATCAGAGGGACAGCCCATGCAAGATGTTTTGGAGACAAAGTCAGAAAGGCTAGATTGAGATGGTTTGGACATGTACAGAGGAGAGATAGTGAATATATTGGTAGTAGGATGCTGAGCTTGGAACTACCAGGCAGAAGGCCTAGAGGAAGAACAAAGAAGAGATTTATGGATGTGGTGAAGGAGGACATGAAGGTTGTTGGTGTAAGAGAAGAAGATGCAGAGGACAGGGTGAGATGGACGCAGATGATTTGCTGTGGAGACCCCTGAAGGGAAAAGCCGAAAGGAAAAGAAGATAACTTATTGTTCTTATATATTTATTATGGTGGAATGGTGGCGTAGTGGCTAGGATATCCACCTCACAGCAAGGTCTTGGGTTTGAGTCCCATGCTTGATTGGTTTTCTTCTGGGTACTCCGGTTTCCTCCCACAGTCCAAAGACATGCATTTTAGATTAATTCAGTCATTTTCTGAGCTGATTAATCCTCATTATGATCATGGGGAGGCTGGTGCCCCCATCTCAGTTGACTTTGGGTCAGGGCAGAGTACACCCTTGATGGCTTGCCAGGCCATCACAGGGCAGAAACACATTGGCTATGCAGCTCATCTTGATGAAAGTCAGCACTGGTTCTTTTGCATGAACCTCCTACCACAGACAGAGACAGTGAGAGACACGGCTGGCCTTTGATAATCCGGTTAGTTGCGGGCGGGCGGGCGGGAGGGGGGTAGTGACATTCCATTGAGAGTGGGGCTTGAACCCCCAACCTTGGGATCAGTGATCCAGTACCTTTACCACCAGGCCACCACTGTCCATACAAACTGGATTCCAAAAGTGTTGGGACACTATATAAATTGTGAATAAAAACTGAATGCAATGAAGTGGAAGTGCCAAATTTCAGTATTTTATTCTGAATAGAACATAGATGACAGGGTCAAGAGTTTAAACTTAGAAAATGTATCATTTTAAGTGGAAAAATATGTTGATTTTAAATTTCATGGTTTCAACAAATCTCAATGAAGTTGGGACAAGGTCTTTTTCACCATTGTGAGGTGTCCCCTCTTCTTCTTACAACAGTCTGCAAACATCTGGGGACCAAGGAGACATGTTTCTCAAGTTTAGAGATAGGAATGCTATCCCATTCTTGTCTAATACAGACCTTGAACCATTCAGCTGTCTTGGGCCTTCTTCGTTGCACCTTCCTCTTTATGATGCACCAGATGTTTTCTCTAGGTAAGATCCAGATCCAGAAAGATCTGGATTGCAGGCTGGACATTTCAATATCAGGATCCTTTTCCTCGGTGGATTGTGTTCACCGACAATGGTTTCTGGAAGTATTGCTGAGCCCATTCTGTGATTTCTCTTACAGTAGCATTCCTGCTTGTGGTGCAGTGCCGCTTAAGGGCCCGGAGATCATGGGGATCCAGTATATTTTTTTCAGCCTTGACCCTTACGCACAGAGATTGTTCCAGATTCTCTGAAACTTTGGATGGTGTTGTGGACTGTAGATGATGATAACTTCAAACTCTGCAATTTTTTACTGGGAAACCCCTTTCTGATATTGCTCCACTATCTTTCTGCACAACACTGGGTGAATTGGTGATCCTCTGCCAATCTTCACTTCTGAGGGACACTGCCACTCTGAGAAGCTTTTTTTATACTCACTCATGTTGCCAATGGACCTCATTAGTGGTAATTAGTCTTCCAGCTTTTTGTTATGAGTGCAATTGACTTTTCCAGCCTCTTATTGCTACCTGTCCAAACATTTTTGAGATTTACTGACATCA